>CM041632.1:1399643-1550951 GCA_023333625.1 Bothriochloa decipiens
TGATCTCAAGGCTTGATATGCAAGGGAGGAAAGGCTACCTCTCTCTCCAAGCACCAACCCTAGCTAGCTAGCCTAGCTACAGCTGCCTGGTCTGATCTCTCTAACTTGCAGAGAAGGGAGTAGGAACTAGGAAGAGAGAAGGGGGAGAGAGAGAGAGAAAGATATGAGAGAGAGAGAGAGAGAGAGAGAGAAGTTAAAGTTGGCTGCAGCCTGTGTAGGCAAAGGGGAAAGAAAGGAAGAGGAGAGAAGGTAGGACCTGGCACCGTTATATAGCTAGTCCACCAGTACCCCTGGCCCCTCCAGCCCTCCTCTCACTTTCAGTATCTCTACGCCACATTTGCTGCTTGGCCGTCCTTCTTCCTTCAAAACTGTAGGCTCCACAAAAGTTGCCCTGCTGTTACATGATCTCAGATATGTATAAATAGGAGTATCTTTCATACATATTATGGAACATTTATATTTATATACATTCAATTGAGAAACGTAGCAGAACAAAAAAGGATGTGGAACACTAGTAGCAGGTCTACAGATTTTACAGATCCATGAAACAAATTTTGGTAATGATAATGAGTTTGCCTATCTATGCTGCCTGTCCACTGTGCGGATACGAAGTAGGAACTGGCAAGATGCATTGCACGCTAACTCATCGTAGCTAGGATAGTGATTATTACTGATGAGCAAACCTGTAATACGATGGAACGAAAGCGACAAAGCGAGTTCTATCTCATCAATGTTATTAACCATCCAGATTACAATATATAATTTATTGCCTGTAGAAGCAGTACTGATGCTGATCATTATCTTCGATTTTGCCTCATCAATAGTGTGGCCCCAACATATATATAAGGTTAGTTTAATAACATTTTTTTTGCTAAATTATATATGCCAGGGCTGCATCATTTATCAACAATTATAGCTGATACTGCTATTTCATTCTATCCCATCAAATTGCACTATTGTTTTCTCCACTAGCTATGTACGTATTGTTAGAAATACACACAATGATATTTGTGTGGTCCAAACTTTTAACAAAAGCAAGTGACCATCCATACTGAATTGTTCTTGTGTAATGAGAAGGGTTGTGACCATAGCCAGTTATGAAAATGACACCAAGGAAAAGGCGTACTGACAGAAAATTCAGCAACCAAATAACCCCACACCAGAGAAAAAGAGGAGATCGAATATGTGAATTGTCACAGAAAGGTCTCATGATATTTCTGAGTGGGAGACCAGTACATGAATCTTCCTTGAGATGACAGCTAGACACAATGGAAATAACTTATATCTGCTTAACATGATGATATGTTTAAGTACTGCTCTACTCAGCAGTTGACCCAACTCGTGAAGTAGTGGAAGAACACATCTATATGCTAGCCTCACTGGCTAGGGTGCTGGTGGATATATATGTAGAGCTGAGCCCTGTATGCTAGTGTCAGCTATGTACAGCTCTGGTCACCACAACACACGTCATACAGTTAATGATTTTGTAGTGCCCCATAATTTTATTTGTTAGAAAGCATCACAGATTGGAAGGTACAATATATGTCCAAACTGTGTCATTGAGAATTTGGAATAGTATACCACTTCTGCTTCGTGTCTTGCGTGTGTATGAGATATATATGTGGTCAAAACCGTGTCGGTGTTGGTACATGTGTTTCTGACCAACCTTTATGCATACAAGTGTTGACTTTGTGAGTTTTGGTTGAGCTTGGTTTCAGTATATGATGCCTTGGTTTCAGTATTAGTCTCTTGACTTTGCGTCTATATATAGGAATGCAAGTTGGTGATTTGTGTTTCATAGCTCGTACCTGCAAATGTTTCCATACACCAGCATGGTTCCTAGGAACAGAATAAATTTTGAGGGCTTCATCTTTGATCTCACCGACTCACAAGTGGCTTTCTGGTGGAATAGTTATGGTTCTCCATTTGCAATTTTGAATGAAGACTTGCGTCACAAGGGAACCGACGCAAATATTCTTGTACGCATGCTTCTCCCCAAAGTCAATTGATTCACATACTTTTCTCTAGTTGGTCTCTGGAAGAACCCTTCTCACAGATAAAGTTTCAAACCCACAAACAACGGCAATAGCATAATTATGCAAAAAATTATTGACATAACTTTCCAAGCATTCAGTCAAATTCATAAGGAGAGCGACAGATTATCCAAATATTTGACTTACAGCGGGTTCCTCTTTTGTCCAGCTACTATTCATTCACCCATGAACCGTTACAACTGTTCAGAAATACTATATGCTACCCAGCAACATCATTGAGCGTTGTGGGAAGAAATTAAGAGCCTCCAGAAAGTGACGCACGGCCTGTGCAATTCTCCAAGGATGCTGTGACAAAAAGAGGTGGGAGTGTCGTGCGAGTTACTCCCTGTGACCACTCCAATCACCTCAAGAGAAATACTTGATTTCAAAGGTTGTTATTCATATAATCAGAAATCACCTCACTGCTTAATCAGGTGTTGGTGGACAAGTAGTGAGGCCAACTCAGACAATACTTTCTTGAGCAGTACAATATAGTATCTCTTCGCAGTAGCTGGTAATGTATACTTTTCCCCAGCTGTCATATGGGTCCCAGCTCCCAAACTAACTTAGCTTTTGACAGCAAGGAGAGAGCACTTTTAGAAGGATATGCAAGATACACCAATGCATTTGGTGACAGATGACAGATAAGGCTGAATTTGTTGTACTGGCATACATCAAGCCTTCCAAGGTAAACGACCACAAAATAGGCTTAATTAGCTGACAACAGAAGGGACAGAAAGCTGTAAGCCTGTAACCACTAATCAGCATAATATGATGATTCAGTACAGCAAAATCTAACATTGATATCATTCAAACTGAGTGATGAGGAATACCCATGATATGATGATGTGGCTCGGTCTAAGGAAAATTTCTGGCCAACAAGGTAATTATGGGAGACAAGGTAATCACACTTGCCCTAGTTGTCTAAACCGCCATGATCAGAAACACTAGCGTCTTCAGAAATGCTGGTCGTGCTTTCAGTCTCATCGTCATTAACATCATATTCAATACCAGAACTATCTTCTTCATCGGATTCAGAAACATCACTGATGCGGAGATCAGAAAAATGATTGGTAGCCAGATAAGGCTCTTGGTCATTCCCTTGATCCAATCCCCCCATTTCAAGCAAAGAAGCTTCTATATCATCACCACAAACAAGATCGGCTTTTTGGGATTTTGGATTTCCATAAAGTGCAACATGCCGATAATAAAGCTCAAGCTCCTTTTCAGATATTGCAATGAAACGCCGAACTGTCTCCAGCGATTGTTCATATTTTGATTTTTCAAGTGCCTGATGATCAAAGAAGGGCAGATGTAAGGGCATTTAAAAGATGTATCCAGGAATCAGCATGATGGCTAATTATCAAGACAAGAGGATTGCAAAGAACCTGAGCTGTGCATTAGGTTACATAAGCTGGGAACACGGGAATATGATGCAGAAATTAATTTAAATCAATGAAAAGGTTTAACAAGTTTTGCTACTTTATTGTTCTGTGCATATCTATTGTGTTACATAAAGGGAGCAGAGAGCCATTGCATTTTGATAGCATACATAAGCAAGCATCAATCCATCTACAGCAACAGCAAAACCATTGAGTCTGAAGCGAGATGGATTACACTAGAGGGGCCAACAGGAATAACTAAACAATTTGCCAGCATCGAATGAGAGCTACTAATAAAGAGGTATAAAGGCAAAAGAGGTTTGGACCCAATTATCTTTGAAACAAAACCATTTACAGCATCCATAAACAAAGATTCACAGTTTTGATAGCAACAAATTACAAAAATAAACTAAAAATATCCTAATTACCTTTTTCTTTGACAGCGTATCATTAGGTGACATAATTTCTGGCTGAACATAGTTCTTTCCTCGGTAGAAGACTATGGTGTCATCTCCAATGATGTTGACAGGGATACCGCCACTCAGTCGTGCTATCTCATTTGCATATTCCTGGATCTGCCCTGGTTTGCAGGGTTTACATATGACCTTCACAGTTTCATGTTTTTTCCAATGCAAATGCATGTTCAGAATTACACCTCCAAACACTCCTCGCCTTCCAACAGGGACATAATTTGATTTTTTCTGTGAAACCTTCTTCAAGTAAAACCTTTCCTCACCACTAAGATCATCTGGTTTAGCCATAGGGCCTTGAGCTTTGGCAACCTCATACTTCTTTAGTTTTTCGAGCAACTTAGCTTCCTTTAGTTTGGCCTGAAAGGGAAAAAGGCTCATTTTTAATTTATTTTCTCCTAAAGAAACCAAAGAAATAAAAGGGACAAATCAGACAGTCTTTATTAAACAACATAGTTTTGAATTAGGGTCAAACAAATTAAATGGGCTTTAATACAAAGAACCAAACTACATTATATATCATAGAAATAAGAGCAGAGAAAACGGTTATTTTCTGTACGAAAACTGACTGTAAGGATAAAACAAGAATGGTGATTCAGATGCTGCATAACAATTAGGAATCTCAATTTAATAATGTCATTGACAGATACATCAAGCAATATACATGAAGAAATGGATCAGCAAGACATGAGCCATGACTGCTAAGCAAAGCAAACCAATCCATACAATATGGTAAATGTACACTACCTTCTCGATCTTATATTTGAGCCTAGCTTCAGGTGTGGGAAATTTTTGTTTTATCTTCTTTCCCTTGGGCCTGATGCGCCGTGGATCATTTTTATTTGCCTCCTTCCTCTTCTTCTTTTCCTTCTTCCTCTGAACCTTGAGGCGCTTCTTTGTCAAATACCTTCTCTTTGTGGAGGGCTCCACCTCCTCAATTTGAAACCTGGGTTTTCCATCATCAGACAGAACTAGATTCACTGATCCATACGTTGCCCATCTCACAGCCAATGAATGCCCAGACAGGTAAAGGGGGCTGACGAATTTGCTGGGAGAAGCAATAGTATATCTGCAATAAACAGAAGGAAAAATACAAGGAGAATGAAATCATAACCGTCAAGCATGAATAAGGAATCAAAACCATTATGACACCCTTGCTAACGCTTGACGTGTTAAAACATGCTTGACATCTTGGATTAGTAAACTTCAGACAATAATTTGATTGACCAAGTGGGTTTTTTTTTTTTTTTTTTGATACGAGGACCCTTCCCCATTTCCATTCATAACAAACGGAAATACATTGTAAGAGTTTGACAGAAGCACAGCAAAAGATCAGAGCAGAGGTAAAAGGGACAACACCCTCAAAAACTGAAAACTAAAGTTTGCCAAAGCCATAGTCTAGAAACCAAGAACCCAGCACTCAAAAATCTAGAGACCTCCGCTGGAACATGCATCAAAACAACACAAGGATGCATAAACTTTGTCCAGATTCTCTCAGGATGGGAAAGAAACGCCAACTTCATATCTGGTCTTGGTCAGGAGCGTTCTCCAGTTGCAGCTGCCCCCCCCTCCTTCTTCTTGGCCACCAGGATTGACCAAGTGGGTAACACTTAATCAGTGAACTCTTGTGATATATGTTCCAGAACTCAGCAGAAGAGACTAATTGCTACTTACAGAATAACTGGAGACTGGAGTACTAGCTGTATGGTTTCATATTGCAAAGATCAGCTGCAACGTCTATGTCTAATCTAAAGGGTAAAAAAAAAAAAAAATGTTGCGGCCTGCAAAGCCGCATGACATGGGATTATGCAATTAGGCATAAATTATGATAATGTGGTGTTTCTCTTTCTTCCTTTGGCATGTATATGCATACAACTGAGGACTCAAAAGCGGTAAGAATTGAAACTGTTTCATTACCTGAGAGATGGAGGATAAGGTGAAATTAGTTGCCTCTCGGATATATTCTGGAGTGTGAACGAAACCAACTTTCTCAGGTTTTGACGTGACAGGATACGGGTTGCCATAGCCTACAACTCATTTGCCAAATCATTATGAAATTTTGTCCTGCGGTGGCATAACTCGCCTGAAAAAGAAATGGCAACATTAATTCCTTTTAGCCTCGATGTCAGAAACCATGGATCATATGTTATGATCTGTTTTGATTGAAAAAAAAAACAGATAGCATCAAGTATTTGAATCTTATATAGAGCATTTGGGAGTTAAGGAAGTAGAAAACAGCTGTGGTCCATTGCAATCTAACATCAGTGCAAGATACAATCGCCTATCAGCCTATGCAATATGCATGATGTCATGAACTAGATTGCTATGAGATACAAGGTTCCGCGCACGCACTGACGGAACTGGATTTAGGGATTTTTGTCTAGCAAGTCACGTTGTGACTCCCCTTCACACATCACGCGGAACCTCCGATTCAGATGTCACGACTCCTGCAATGCAAAAGCGCCCAGCAGTTTTTCAGCAGCTTGGCAATGCAAGTCAGGTTTCCGCTCAGCTGCGTTCTGTAGGAATTTTGGAATATGACTAATGCTGTCATGTCAGTTATCGGTAGCGTTCATCTCATCCCTGAGATAATAAAACGAGGGGTGCTAAGGCCTACAATAAATAAAATCCTCAAACAGCAAAAACTGAATGGGTTACTCATTCATGGGGTTTTCAGATCGGGAAGAACCTGGGAATGGATTCGAGGATGGGAGACTGCAGTTTACCAGAGCTCAAAGCTTGACAGGCGGACAGCCCACACCGGAGGTTGGACCCGGTCGGACAGGCGAACAACAGAGAGCAGATAGCGCGACGGAGATCGGCTTGCTGCTTGGTGCTTGTCGGCCACGGCCAGGCGTCCGGTGCGGGCGTGCGGCTGCAGGCTACGCCGCTGCGGCCAGTCAGGGCCCCAGCGCCTCCGACCGCCGGCCGCAGGATGAGGCAGGGGCCAGGGGCCGAGTCGACGCGGCAGTCAGCAGGGGCAGTACGGAGCAGGTCTGTGACCGCAGGCTTGCGGCAGGGGCCGAGTCGCCGTCGACGGCCGGCGGGCGGCGGGCAGAGAGCTGGAGACGGAGGCGATTCTCGATTGTGGCGGGGGCGGAGAGCAGGAGATGGAGTCGATGCGGCTTGCGGCGGGCGGACGATCGAAGTCGGGTGTATGTGTTGGGCCGGGAGGATTTTGTTTGGGAATAGAAAGGCCCCGATCGAGGGATGTGGGCTTGTTTCACAGGCGGGCTATGTGGGCCTGAACACGGGACATGGCGGGCTATGAGACCACGACTGGACATGGCGGCCTCCATTTCTAACGATTTTCAAAATGTCAGTCACAGTTGCCGTTGGCATTGGATGCACATTACGTGATTACTGCACGTTGTCAATTTCAACTCGCACTAAGAATATAATAATAGATAGATTCAGAAAAACAAAACGACTTTATTCTATCATCTGCCGATCACAAGCCTTGGACGGGAAACGTATTGTAATCCAAGACAGCAGTAGTCCACTCCACTGAAAAACGAACGACTTTATTCAGAGATGCAACTAAAACCCGGCTGATGGAGACGGGCGACGCGTGGCCCGCACCTTGAGATGCATGGTGGAGTTGTAGTGCACCACCTCCGGCCGCGACGTCTCCATCGACAGCACCTCCGACTGCAGGTAGCAGAAGCCGTCACCGGCGTCGCCCCCGTACACGAACTGCGCCGCCGCGCACCGGCACTCGTCCAGGCACGCCTTCCTGCACGCGGCGTCGCTCACCCTCTCCAGCGCCCTCAGGCTGGTGGCCGGGTCGTTGAAGTATGCCAGCCCGGGCAGCGACACCAGCCGCACCGTGGCGCCGCAGCCGCCAGGCGCCGGCGCCGGCGACAGCGGGACGCAGCCGCGGTTGGGCCTCCGGAAGTCCACGGCCCGGAAGTTGGACGCGTCGGGGCAGCTGCACTGCATGTCCGTGCACACGCCGTACGCGCCGCACACCGTCGGGAACGCGCAGTCGTCGGGGAAGAGGCGCAGAACGTCGAACACCGGCGCCCACCCGGCCGGGTTCCACTCGTACAGCCGGAGGTGCCCGTCGTGCTCCAGCCGCATGTACTGCACCGTCCCGGCGCCGACGGTGGGGAGCTGGATGGTGGTCAGCGGCGTGGAAGCAGGCGCCGCCGGATCGAACACCGCGAGGCTTCCGTTGGAGTACGTCGCGTAGGCGCCGGTGGTCTTGCTGAATCCCAGGTTGTAGTACCGCTGCGGCGGCTTGGCGTCGACGTAGGCGCTGAGGCTGTCGTCGGCGACGGTCAGGTAGATCCGGCTCGGGGACCAGTTGGACGTGGAGGAGTTGGCGACGAGGCGCGCGCCGGAGCGCAGCGACTGGCCGACGAGCAGCGCGTCGGTGGGGTGGTCGAACGACTGCCACACCTCGGCGTTCCGCGCGTCGAGCAGCACCAGGTTGCCGTCGCGGTTGACGGCCATCCCGGCCACGGACCGCCCCGCGGTGCCCGCGGACCACACGACGGCGCCGGTGGGGGAGCGGAGCACGAGGTCGCCCGTGGGCGTGAGCTCCGCGGACGCGCCCTCCCCGACGGGCTGGCCGCGGTTGGCGGACCAGGCCACCTGCGGGATGCCCGCCACCGTGGAGGTCATGAGCGCGCCGCTGTTGCAGTAGACGACGGCCACGCCGAGGAGGAACTCCTCGCAGGGCGGCGCCCGGTGGTTGGTGCAGAAGAAGCCGAAGGCGTACGAGGGCCCGTACCCCGCCGGGTTGAGGCGCAGCAGCGCGGCGCGCGCCACGGAGCCGTCCGCGTACGTGACGTGGTGCGTGAGGGAGGTGTCCGTGTTGACCCACTTCGTCGAGGGCTTCGCCGTCGGGTAGTCGAACGGCTGCGCGCGGACGACAACGCCGCCGACGAGGAGGAGGAGCAGGCCGAAGCAGAGGGTGAGGCCCACGGCGACGTGCATCGTCGCAGACCCGGCGGGAGGGGTTGGTCAGTGAGGACTAACTGTCGCACTGGGAGTTTTATAGCAGAGGCAGAGCATGCAGGAGCACCGCGCGGCGGTGGTGGCGGTGGCGGGAGCAGGCAGCGGGATTCGCGAGCACCGCGTGCGACTCCTGATCGGCGCGCACACCGAGAACGAGAAGGGGGAAGCCGGCCGCCGGTTTCAGTCTGCAGAATCGAGCGCGTGGCGCCGACGTGGCCGTTGGTTGGCACCGTCGGGGAGGGAAGGAAGCATGGGCTGATGAGCTCTTTGGCTTGGCGCAGCGGTGCACGTGACGGTGTCTGACTAGTTCATGTGCGTCAACGAACCAAGCGATCCAATCCAGACTGCAGCGTGGTTGTGTTCCTATTCTAGATTAGGCAGAGTATCCACCCATTAGACCTCGTTCAATTGCAATTACACTCTAATCCACCCTAACACAAACGAATCTAGTTGAATACAAAAGCATCTAAACAAGGCCTTTAGGGGAAACGATCCAGCCACCAGCAGCCTGACAATCCTAGCAGGACACCCCCTCCCCACTTCATGTGCCGTCTTCTCCTCCTCTAGGTTTAGCTGACGTACTCTCGGTGCGACGATGACTATGATATGGCGGCAGCGTGGCAGCATGATGGGGCAATGCAACATGCGGCAATGGTGACATTGTGCCCTGGACTCAGGCCGTTGTGTCCATCGACACGACTTAGCCCCTGCTGGGCCATAGGGTTGGACAAGACGGCTCAACACAGCGCCGCCAGCTGCCCGTCCGAGCGCCCGGACTTCTCCGCCAGCGAGCCCCGCTCCATGTCCCCGACCACGGACGACTTTCTCCGCCGCCGACGGAGGCTCGGTCGTCGCCACCGAGGCCACAAGACGAGCACCACGGCGCTGGTGCAGACGATGATCACACCTCATCAGACTCGGAGTAGAGGCGCCACTGGTCGTCGTCGGCTGCTGCTGCTGGAAAAGCAGCGCCGCCGTCGGTCCGCGGAGGTCGACGGGGAGGATGTTCGTGCAGGTTGCAGAGATGCCGGCCATCATCGATGATAATAGTTAGTTATCGATTCGATGCGATCCGGGTGCGCGTGCGTCCTTCGTGCAGCAAATTAAACAGTACGGTGAAGGCTTTGCGAACGAACGAACGAAGCTTCTTGGTTAGCTCTCGCTAGCAGCTAATGGCGGTTTAAGCTTGCTGGGGTAGTACGTGCTGGAGGTAGGAGATGCATGGCGCAGTTATATATCACAACACACTGTGATAATATGATAACAAATAAATGTCATTGCTTTATCTGTCGTAGTGGACAGTGCTCCGTGCACGGTGCACGAATGGATGGTATGAACACGCGCGACATGCATGCCGAGTGGGTGCGTGTGTTTCACGGACAAGGAGAACTGGAGAAGACACAAGAGAAAACGAGCTACTGCTTTTTTTTTTTTTTTTTTTTTTTAGGAACAACCTCAACCTGGCCGGCCCGCGTGTGCCAATAATAATGATCTGTGTCACAATTTGCCGGCCGGTGCTGGACCATCTCGTGCACTTCTTCGATTTGTGCCGTCGTCGTCGTAATTCACACTTATGCACACGTGCCACCATTGTGTGTACGGTTTGGAAAAAAGTATCAGCTGGAGATCTCGTTATTTCATTCTAATTTCATCCTAGATAAAAAATGGAAATGGGTCAATAAATAAAACCCTTAAAGTATGCAAACGGCCGGGAGACCCTACCACCAACCACTGTGTGCTTCAAAAACAGTTTATAGCTAGGTGCTACAATATTAGTTTTTTACTTGCTTTCTCCATTTCAAAATATGAGACATTTTAGTTTTTTAGTAGATACGTAACTTTGGCTATGCACTTAAATGAACATTATATCGAGATATGCATAAAAGTCAAAATATCTATAATTTAGAAAAGAAGGGAGTATACTAGTTGATCCAATATAACAATTTATTGTAAAAAAAACACGCAACTACAATGAAGAGTATAATTCATGTGCAATTGTGCATCACTGCTTTTGTTTTCTTGAAGAAATGGGGTCGTATTTCACGTGTACACTGCAGTCATTACAAATACACACGGACGGAGGAAAAAATTACGTCTTGGTCCATGCGCGGTTTGTGGGCCTCTTCGTGGTCTCTACGTCCAAAAACATTCAAGCCCCGTTCGTTTTGGGCCCTGAAGTCCACATTCGAGCCCCGTTCGTTTTGGGCCCGTAAGCCCACCGGATCCTGTTCCTCGGAATTTTTTTTATTAATAAATTTATTTTTTAAAAAAATTACAAAATTAGTCTCCATTTTTAAAAAATTGCAGGAATAGGCCACCAGTCGCCCGTTGGAAGGGCGAAGAGGGCCATGTCGCCCGACCAGTGGGCGACTTGGCCGTGCACTGGCATGGGTGGGCCCCACGTCGCCCGGACGATGGGCGACGTGGCCCATGTCGCCCGGCCAGTGGGCGACGTGGCCCATGTCGCCCGGCCAGTGGGCGACTTGGCCCATGTCGCCCGGCCATGGGGCGACGTGGCGCCGCTATATATAACCCGCCGGCCGCTGCCGGCTGGGAGAAGAGAACAGGAGAGGAGAGGAGAGGAGAGGAGAAGAGAAGAGAAGAGAAGAGAAGAGGAAGAGGAAGAGGAAGAGGAAGGAAGAGGAAGAGAAGAGAAGAAGAGGAAGAGGAAGAGGAAGAGGAGAAGAGGAAAATTTTCGGTAAGTAAAAAAATAATTTTATATATAATTATTTAATGTGTGTTATATTAATTGTTAGATAATATAATTAGCAGTTAAGCGATTAATATTATATTTCGGTAGTATTATTTATATTCTTATTTTATATATATTGTTAAATTAAATAGTTATAGTTGAAATAATATTAGTAATATATTACTAAAAAGGTATTTTAGCTGAAATTTTTAGATTACACAGATGTCGGAGAAGTTAGGATTTCAAATTTATTATGGAGAAGGAGAAATTATTCAAGGTGTACACGGGGTTGATCTGTCAGGATTTGCCTCAGTAACTAGATGGGTGTCTAGGGCAAATGAGAGAACAATTAGTGGTTTGCAGAATTGGTTGATGCGAATATTTGGGCTTGACAGCAACCAACATGACGTTAAGGTCATGGGTATCGTTAGTCGTGCTCGGGAGGGCACTTTTTGGGAGTTAGTACCGCTTAATGCAACATCAACATGGAGAAAATACGTCAACAAAGCTGTAGAACGTGGGTGGCCTCTAGTCCTTCTTGTTCAGGCATATACGAAGGAGGTTCATGAGGTACACGGTGTAGAAGAAGAAGGAGGTCCGAGCCATGACAATGACAATGATAATGAGGAAGATAATGAAGAGGGTGATCATCACCTGTCATCTATGGTACCGACGGGTGAAGCGGACGAAGGAGAGCGCATAGAACATATAGTTGAAGAGATGGCGATGGAAGATATGGAGAATGAGAATATATCTGAAACTGAGTCATCTGAAGATGAGAATGAAATTCCTGTCCCACTGGAGTGAAAGAGTAACAGTTCGAAGAATTTGATGATCAACGAAGGAAATTCTGTGCCGTGGGAATATCATGAGAATGAACTAGTAGAGGGAGGTATGTACAAAGGCAAAGATGAAGTGATGAGTGCCGTGAAGTACTGGTCTCTGTCAATGAAGCGGTCTTTTATAGTTGTGAAGTCCAACAAGAAAGTATATGATGTTAAATGTGTGTTTTCGGACTGTCCATTTAGGGTACATGCTTATGAGCAAAAATGGAGTACAATTTGGAAGTGCTCTATAGTAACAGAACATACATGTGAGTTACAAGAATTAGAGAAGTCCAATACTGCTCTTACATCGAGCTTCATTGCAGAGTACATGTATAATCGAATTGTTGATAATTTAAGGTATGAGCTAAAATCTATAGTGACTACTATAGAGGAAGATTTTAAATACACCATCAGCTATTCGAAGGCGTGGCGAGCGAAACAGAAGGTCATTGAGAAGAGATTCGGTTCGTACGAAGCATCTTATGAGAACCTACCAAGATTGTTAGAAACCATCAGACAAAGAAATATTGGTACATATTATGATATCATGGATGTGTCTGATTCAAAAGAGGCCGGAAAGTTAATACTTCGTCGAGCCTTTTTTGCACTAGGTCAATGTATAATGGCATTTCGTCATTGCAGACCTGTTTTATGCATGGATGGTACATTTCTAACAGGAAAGTATAAAGGTCAGATTCTAACTGCTATTGGTGTTGATGGGAATAATCAAGTACTACCAGTTGCTTTTGCTTTTGTGGAAAGTGAGAACACAGATAGTTGGTATTGGTTTCTAGAGCGTGTGAAGTTAGCAGTGGTGCAAGGGCGACCTAATGTTTGTGTCATACATGACCGACATGCCGGTTTGTTGAAGGCGATAACGGATATGCAATATGGTTCAGTGGAGCGTGATCTTCCTCCTCGATGGTCAGACATACAATCAAGATGGTGCATGAGGCACTTGGGTGCAAATTTTTTCAGCCATTTCAAAAATAAACACCTTATGAATATGTTTAAGAGGTTGTGCAATCAGAACCAACAAAGAAAATTCAATGCAATGTGGAAACGTCTTGATGAATTAACAACAAAGCAAACAGAAGAGTTAGCGACTCGTACGAATCAAGACCCGAATGATATGTCTGTTCCTCTTTCAGGCCTTCCAACGGATGCCTTGAGGAACGTGGTTCGGAGGTCGGGGTCATCAATCAGGTGCTTCTCAGATTGGATTGAGTATGAGCCAAAGGAGAAGTGGTCATTATTATATGACACAGATGGGGCGAGGTTTGGAATAATGACAACAAATTTGGCGGAGGTGTACAATTGGGTCATTCGAGGCATGAGAGGATTACCTCTTGTAGCAATCGTAGAGGGTATTTTGCATGGAACATGCAAGTACTTTCGTGAAAGATATATGGTTGCTTTTAATGCGATGTCAGATAATACATTAATTTTTTCAACATTCATGACAAATTACATGAAAAAAAGGTGGAGAAGGAAAGCTTGCATCGTGCACGTCCTATGGGCACAACAGAGAATCGCTTTGAAGTTCTGTGTAGGGATCGGGGCCGTCGTGGTGGCAATCGAGAGAGAATTGCACAAGAGTGTGTTATTCGTTATAACTCATGCAGCTGTTCGTGCATGAAACCGAAACTTCTACACAGGCCGTGCTCACATGTTATAGCAGCTTGTTCACTTACTAATTTGTCCCCGAAGCCGTATGTCTCACATTATTTTACGAAGGAGGTAGTCATGATAACCTGGAATGCAGAAATTTATGGTTTCGCAATATTTGATAGTTTTACAAACAATCCTGGAAGTAACTACCTGCGGGGGCCCGATAAGGACAAATTAAGACAGAAGCCTGGTCGTCGTAAGACACGGCGCATTAGAAATGATATGGATGACTCAGAAGTGGGAAGACTGGAGCATCGGTGCACCAAGTGCAATGGCACAGGACATACTTACAAAAAGTGCACGCGTGCAACCACCACAGAGGGAGCTGCAGAAGCAGGACCTTCAGGGAATCCGCAAGACGGCCGGCGCCCTCGTGCACGTCGTGGATTTCGGAATCAAGGCGAAAATGCTCTTTAAAAATAATAGTATGTCTGCTTTTTTTGATTTTTTTGTTTCATAGTATTAATTATATTTATGCATTATTTTTTTACATTATTAAGATATTTTAGGTATGGCGATGGATGAGGGACACTTGGAGTTGTTGGACGCACGGTTGGACCAGCGCCACCGGTCCTACTTGAGTACTGTGACAGGTGCTGAGCTACCTGTTCTACGGCCTAGGGTACCTCAGGAGTTGTGGCGGCTCGACGAGCGATGGATACCGAGGTATGCATGATAACACGTTCACTTATTTGTTTTACTCATACAGACGATTTGGTAATATATATTTATATATAAATGTTGTATTTGCTACAGGCTACGAGCAGCTGGTCTACTGCCTCTGTGTAGGCTTGTGCAGGCTAGTGCTGTTGAGGCCCCGGCCGATGCGGTGACACGGTTCAACTTTGACCGTTCCTTACTTGCGGCATTGGTGGACCGCTGGAGGCCTGAGACGCACACGTTCCACTTTCCTTGCGGGGAGATGACTCCCACACTCGAGGACGTCTCCTACTTACTTGGTGTCACCACTGCTGGACAGGCCGTCAGCCGTCCAGACGTGGAGGCCACTTGGCGTGAGGACCTTCTAGTCCGTTTCGAGGGTGTTGTGCGTCGAGCAGACGCTCCAGAGTATCAAACTCTTGCTGAAAACCAGCATCACGGGCCTACGAAGACCTGGCTCTTGCAGTTTCAGGTAAATAGATAACACTATGATATAGTTCATTAACATCAAATATTCATATGTATGTTAAATGAAATTTGAACTTCTGTTTTCTAATTCAGGCCGAGTATATCCACCCTGCGGCGGATGAGGCCACTGTGTCGAGGCACTTGGAGGCCTATCTGTTGTGGTTGTTTGGTTGGATAATGTTCACATCGTCGCATGGGAACTCTGTCGCGAAGCACTTGATCCACTTCGCGCGCGAGATAGCGGACGCACCGCTCGACGCCGTGCCGCAGTATAGTTGGGCGTCCGCTATCTTGGCAGCCACGTACCGAGGTCTTTGTGATGCGTGCACAAAGACCGACCCATCAGCTATCCTCTCTGGTTGTCCACTATTACTTCAACTCTGGTCGTACGAGCGGTTTAGTATTGGACGACCAGTCATGGATTTCTCGACTTACGGAGCAGGGTTGTACGGGGAGACGGAGGAGGACGGCCCTACGATGGGTTCGTTGTGGGTCCGGCGGCGGGTAAGTCTTCTATATCGCGGTTGAACCTGTTTCTATTTATTTTTGAATAAATTGCACCTTACTATTATTTTCTATACAGCCTATTTGGGCAAACATTCAGGTTCACAGAGCCTATCCTGAGTACATGGCGGTGTTCGACCGGATTAGGCCAGACGACGTCCGCTGGACACCTTACAGCATGGAGGAGATTATCGTACGAGCGCCTAATGGGTTGTCGTCGTTCTGCACGAGGGATCAGGAGTACTGGATGACACGTAAGGCTGTCGTTTTCGACATCTTTGTCGAGGACTACGCTCCTCACAGAGTGATGCGGCAGTTTGGTCGTAACCAGACGTTCCCACTTCCGGTTGCCCATATTGTTCCTCTTTCCGTGCACGGGTAAGTATAAGACAATTAATTCGTTCTGATTGAGTATTTAATATATATAGAAAGATAATTAATATGTTTTGAAATCCATAGTTACGTGCGGAGGGGTCTACCGGCAGGCGTTACTTGGTCCTCCCGTATACAGCCGTGGGTCGACGAGTGGGCCAACGCACTACATGATGTGACCTACGAGCCCAGACCGTTTTCCTTGCAGGCTTACGGGGACTACTTACGTTGGTATATTCCTCGCACACGGATCAGAGTCACGTATACACCAGCGGAGCCACGGACCCACGTCCCCAGGTTGACGGACACGTACCCTGTGCACAGAGATCAGGCGTTGTCGTTGGCGGTACGATCTTTATGAACTTCAACCCACTTCGTTTAATATTTTTCTTATCGTAATTACTTCAATGTTCTCGTTTTGTTAATAGGCCGACATGGGTCACCGTATCACTGTGGATGGTGGATCGCTCTTGCACCGGTTGAGGGAGGGCATCCAGATGACCAGCCACGAGCTTACCGCTGCGGTCCAGAGGATGTACGACTCTGCTGCAAACATTGTCAAGTTGACGTCGTGCCGGCCCTGCGGGCGACAGCCGGATGTCGTCCCTCGACCTTCACACGTGACACACAGGCCTGACGGACCGACGGCGCCACTACCTCCGCGGCCTACGTACCAAACAGGTGAGTAAGTTATATTTTCTTCGTATGTAGTAATGCTAACTTGTTCGTTACTTATAAGTTTCATTATTCAGGTCCACCTACGTACTCTGCCGGTTGGCGTCCGGAGTTCGATATCATTGGATCATCTTCGCAGCCTGCTCACATGCCTACAGGTACGATATAGTGGTGAAATTTAATTATATTATCTAATACTGCTTTATTCGTAACATTACATTCACTCTGCATGGTCAGGTATGCACTTTGACGGTTCGCGGCATCAGTTCGATTTCGGAGGTTCCTCTTCACACGCTGTACCCATGGTTCCAGGTATGACCTACTTTTAAGAGTTCGACACGTTATATATTAGTTTTACCATCAGCGTTATCATAACGTTGGTCTTATATGTTTAGGGACGACCCGTTACGACTACGAGGGATCGGACATCTCTGAGCACGCTGACACTTTTCGTCAGCGATCTCCGACACCCTTCGACCTTGAGAGTTACCTGCAGCAGGAGCCGGCGGACGTACTTGCGTCATCGCAGCTACGTGAAGCACCACCACAGACACAGCCCTCACAGGACGAGTACGCGACACCACCTGCTGCTGGAGGCCGTCCTGCACGTGTTACAGTTCCTCCTTCGCCGCTTACTTACTCAGCCGGCCATGTGCGAGCGGGCCGCAAAGCACCAAAGCCTGGCACGATTAGGGGTGTTGCACCTAAGCGTGGACGATATTAGTTTTGTATGATTTGCCGCCGATGTTGTTTTCTATGATATTGTACTGATACTATTTTAGTTTTTAGAACTTAATTAATGTTTCACTGTTGTATTTTTTCATCTATTAAACTTGGGCGAGCACACGACAATGGCGTTTTCGCACGCCAATTGCATGACTGCGTATTATTTTTGCTATTTCTCTGACTTCGATATTTTTTCTGAAATTTCCGAATACATAAATAATATTTAAAAAAACCGAAATTTTTCCTGAAATTTCCAAATAAATAAATATTATTTAAAAAAAATCCAAAAAACCAGGTCGCCCTTTGGCCGGACGACCTGAGTCTGGTCGCCATTTGGACGGGCGACCTGGGCCTGGTCGCCCTTTGGCCGGGCGACCTGGGCCTGGTCGCCCTTTGGCCAGGCGAACTGGGCCTGGTCGCCCTTTGGCCGGGCGACCTGGGCCCGGTCGCCCTTTGGCCGGGCGAACTTGGCCTGGTCGCCCTTCCAACGGGCGACTGGTCGCCTAATCCTGTAATTTTTTGAAAACGTAGACTAATTTTGTAATTTTTTTAAAAAATAAATTTATTAATAAAAAAAATTCGTGTTCCTCGCCGCCGAGAAGAAGAGACAACGCCGCGCTATCCACCCAACCCGTCAGCGCTCGTATCCGCAGCGCCCGGAATGGCGGCACCTTCCCACGTCCTCCCCTTCCTCTCCCCGGCCGCCGCCTCCTCCGCCCGCGCCCGCTCGCACTCTGGCCGCCGCGCTAGCCTCCTGCGCTGCTCGGCAGCGGCCGGCCAGGCGGGCTTCTTCACCCGCCTCGGCCGCCTCATCAAGGAGAAGGCCAAGAGCGACGTCGAGAAGCTCTTCTCCGGCTTCTCCAAGACCCGCGAGAACCTCTCCGTCGTCGACGAGCTCCTCACCTACTGGAACCTCGCCGACACTGACCGCGTCCTCGACGACCTCGAGGAGGTGCCGCCTCACCTCTCCCTCCGACTCTCTCTCTCTCGCTCTCTCTCTGCTGTCTGCTTCTCCGTCGGTTCGGCTCTGATGATGTCCTTGCTGACGCATACCCCAGGCGCTGCTGGTCTCGGACTTCGGGCCCAAAATCTCGTTCCGGATCGTCGACACGCTCCGCGAGGAAATCCGCGACGGCAAGCTCAAGTCCGGCGCGGAGATAAAGGTCAATTCGATCGGTCTCGGCTGCTGTTTTCAGTTTCACTGAACATTTTCTTTGATTTAGCCGTTTAGCGACTTAAATTTTACGGTGTTGATGATCGATGATGGTGCAGGCGGCGCTGAAAAGGTGCATCCTGGAACTACTGACGAGCAAGGGTGGCAACTCGGAGCTCAATCTGGGCTTCAGGTTTTGCTCCCTCCTGCCTACGAGAATCTTTTGTTGGTTGAGGTTTGCGAGGTCTCATTGCGCTCTGTCGTTATCCCAGGAAGCCGGCTGTCATTATGATCGTGGGAGTGAATGGCGGTGGAAAGACAACCTCGCTAGGTACACTGTTTGCTGCATCTTTGATTGCGCTGCATTCAGTTAGATAAAATCTTGTCTATCCAGCTTAATTAGACACCGATTTTCAACTGGAAGAGGCACTCTCTGTTCCCAGTAATCTTAGAACTATGTGGCGTAGTTTGAGTGGATCAGTATATCATGCTTGTTTTGGACTCGAGCCACTGCTTTGTTTGAGTAGATTAGTAGATCTATACTTGATTGAATTTGAAAGAATGTTTTCCTTGAATTCAACAACATGATGCTATCAACTGGTACTATAGATTGATCATGCATTCGTGCTTTTCATTTGTCATATTTTGCAGGGAAGCTTGCTTACAGGTTTAAGAACGAAGGAGTGAAGGTGAGTCTGTTTGACATCTCCTGTTTTATAGGCTAGTTGTGTGAGAAATGGTCCAGCTATTGCTTCAGGACATTGTTGCTAATAATGTACTACTTACCCTCCATTTATTGTTTTGGAGCAACCGTGATTTCATTTTTCTTTTTGAACAAGAAAGCAACCATGCTTTCATGAATTAATCAGTTTGCACCTCCTGCTTTGAACCATAATATAGGTATTGATGGCAGCAGGTGATACCTTCAGAGCAGCAGCTCGTGACCAGCTAGAAGTTTGGGCCGAGAGAACTGGTTCAGAGATTGTAATTGACAATGATAAGAAGGCACAACCTCCAGCAGGTATGACTGCATGGTCTGACGAGCATTATGAAAGTACTTTGCTCTATCATGAGTAGTTATGCTCTTATGTTTCATCTAATTTGACTTGTTTGGTAGTTCTTTCGCAGGCAGTAAAGCGTGGGAAGCGTGAAGGGTTTGATGTGGTTTTATGTGATACATCAGGAAGTATGGTGGTTGTTACAGATTTCGATTATCATCTGTTTAGGTATTTACTTGTTGGGGGCTGGAATTAACTACATTGGAACATCTTTTGCAGGACTTCATACAAATTATGGTTTGATGGAAGAGCTAGTTTCTTGCAAAAAAGTCCTCGCTAAAGCGCTTCCTGGTGCTCCAAATGTATGCTGTATTCAACGTATACAGATTTAATTTGATTTTTTTAAACCTGATTTTTGATTTATTATTTGGTCATTTTTAGTTGGTAATAGCTACATATTGTTTCAATGATCTACAGGAGATTTTACTGGTTCTTGATGGAATGACTGGCTTGAACATGTTACAGCAAGCAAGAGAGTTCAATGATGTAAACACTGGACCTGATAATTCAGTACTAAATTTCATAATCATTCGTTCAAGAGGATTATTGGTGTCCTTGCTAAAAAGGAAAAATAAGGACGATTATTGGTGATGTTGTACTCTTTTGTCTCTTGTCCAGGTTGTAGGAGTCACAGGATTCATCCTTACGAAGCTTGACGGCACTGCACGTGGTGGCTGTGTGGTAGGCACAACTATGTTGCATAAACAAACTGAAAAATGGCCATTATTACTGTACAATAACCTGGATTTTCTTGCTTGGCCTGTTGCAGGTTAGTGTTGTGGATGAGCTTGGAATCCCGGTGAAGTTTATTGGGGTTGGTGAAGGGATGGAAGACCTGCAACCTTTTGATGCCGAGGCATTTGTTGAAGCCATTTTCCCATGAATTTGGGTTTTGGGGAGATAAATCATGCTTCTACTGTAAAGCTTTTTGAATCTGTCGTTGCTTTGGCTCTTCATGTAAGTTATTCTTGTTGTGTCCATTGAAACTACAATAGTGTAGGAAGCTAAGCTGAGACAGAATTTGTCTTCCAGTCTGTAACGAGCTAGGAGCTGAAGTTTTTGTTGGTGGAGTTTGTGGATCTGTGGGTCCCTTATGTGAGAGGCTGGGAACTGTATACTTTCGAATAGCACCAGGAGGATTTAGAGAAGTGGGAGAATATACTCGATCCTAATTTCTTACTCCAAAAGCCAAATGTAAGTGAATTGTTGGTGATCTGCGATCTCACCAGTTACAGATGTGCTAAGCATGGGAGTGATAAGGAGACTCCACACAACAATAATCAAATTTGTTTCATTTCTGAACTTCAGGCTTGTTCCATGCATCCCTAATTCAAATAGCATTGAGTAACTAGTGATATGGCGCAAGAATCGAGGACAAGTTTTTGGTTGCAAGGATATGCCGGCGTGGCTAATAGCAAGTTCTGCTAGATCCTTGTGGCATCATTCCAGCAAGTGAATCAAAGGGTATGCAAGTACATAAAAATTATCTCAATGGTCATAATCTACGTATGGAGTCATAAATGACGTGTTTTAGATATATCTAGATTTGTATTACAGCGCTAATCATGACATATATCTCACAACATGCTTAAACTGCAAAATGTTGAGCAAATGTTTTTTTTTTCTCAAGCAACGCAGGAGAGGTTTTAGTTTTGTTCTAATGCAAACTCCCCTAGTTTTGATCAAGTTTAGAAAAGGAATAGAAAAACATCTATAACATCAAACAAAACTTATTAGACATACCAATGGCCCAACTATATTTTATTGACATATTCATTTGATATTATTGACGCTAATATTTTTTTCTATAAACGAAGTCAAAATTAGACACCAAGATACTGATAACATTATTAAGAAAATAAATTAATTAAAAAAACCGTTACACGCCACGTGCCGTCCGTGCTTGTGGCTAGTGTGGGCCAAGACTGAGACGCGACAAGCCGTCAGCGACCAATGGTCAGCGAGACGCGTCAAGACTGGGAGAGGAACGTACACTCTGCATCTACAAAACACAACACTCCGCCGCTGATCGACACTCCAAAATTCTCCTCGCCGCCGGCGCCCTTCCCTTCCAACAACGGGAGCCCGGATCCTCCTTTCTCCGGCCACTCAACCTCTAGGCGCAGGGAGGATTTGAGGGGCTCGTGCTTCGCGGCCGCCTTCCCGGCGGTGCCGTTCACTGTCGCTCTGCTGGATCGATCGAGCTCCCGACCGGACTACTCCGCCCGGCCTTTCCCTGGATCGGGCTCCCCACCAGTTGATCGGATCGACCTTCTGATCGGCCAGTCGTTGCCGCCACAACCCCAAGTGCTCAAGCCATCGCGCCGCCGCTGCTACGCGAGAGCTATCCTATTCCTATATCCACCAAGAACAATCAGCCAAGGACGATAGATCAGTATGGTTGGACCAATAGCGAGTGTCTCCACAGGGGTGATGAACTCCCTGCTCCACAAGCTCACGGCGCTGATCGAGGGCGAGTACAGCATGAACGCGCTACTCGTGAAGCTGTCCAACAACGAGGTGAGGCTGGACGAGCAGTCCAAAGAGTGGAGGAACAAGGTGCGCGAGCTGAGCTACGACATCGAGGATTGCATCGACCTCTTCCTGCACGAGGTGAGGCCTGGCGGCGGTGGCGCTAATGCTACCACCAGTATCGTGCACAACACCGCCAGGAAGATCAGGAACATATGGGCACGCCACAAGATCGCCGGCGTGATTCAAGAGCTCAAGGCTAGTGTGGTGGAGGAAAGCGATCGGCGGTTGAGGTACAAGGTCGATGATTCTGTTGTTGCCAACATGACCGCAACCCGAATTGGTCCGAGGTTACTGGCGCTCTATGTGGAAGCTGATAGGCTCGTTGGTATTGATGGCCCAAGAGAGAAGATCGTTGAATGGCTGATGGAAGATGACTACTCATCAACGAAGAAACTCAAAGTGGTATCCATTGCGGGTTTTGGTGGACTTGGTAAGACGACTCTGGCAAATCAAGTGTTCAGAAAAATCAGAGCCCAGTTCGTTTCCACAGCATTTGTGCCAGTTTCAAGGAGTCCAAACATGAAGAAGATACTGACTGATATGCTCAAGGAACTAGGGGGTGGAGTTGATACATCAGATGATGAGCTACATCTTATAGACAAGCTCAGAGCATTCCTGTAAGATAAGAGGTACATTCAAATCTTTAAAGTATATATGTGTCAATGTTAAAAACGAACTGGCTTATGACACTAGAAGCGGCATATAACGATTAACGAGATAATCATATGTGTTAATGTTAAGTTTTGTTGAATTATGATAAATTTCACTGCATGTTATTAGCTGCCCTGATATGCTTTGAAAGTGTGCATGCTTTAGCATTTGTGATTCTGATGTTTAGCTTTTGAATGTATTATTCCTTTTTTTTTTTATCCTCCCTAAACCGAATGTATTATTCCTTGCAGGTACCTCATCATTGTTGATGATATTTGGAGCACAGCTGCATGGGAATCTTTGAAGTCTGCTTTACCTGAAAATAATATGTGCAGTAGAATAATTACAACTACAAGACAAACTGATGTGGCTCAATCCCGTTGCTCTAGTTTACAAGGATATATTCACAACATTCAACCTCTAAGTGATGAGGACTCTCAGAAGCTGTTTCATAAAAGGGTTTTCCAAAGTAAGCATTGCTGCCCTCCTCACTTGGAAGAAGTTTCTCATGCAATTATAAAGAAGTGCCATGGTTTGCCACTAGCTATAATAACAGTAGCTAGGTTGCTAGCTAGCAAGAATTCGGATGCAAAAGAGCAATGGGAGCAAGTCAAAGATTCTATGGTTTCCATACTCAACGCACAATATGTTGGAGATATATTGTTGCTTAGCTACTATGATCTTCCTTACCATTTGAAGACATGCTTCTTATATCTCAGTGTATTTCCAGAGGACTATAGGATTGATAGAGAAGAATTAATACGGATGTGGATAGCTGAAGGCTTTATCACTCAGGTGAAGGGACAATCCTTGGAACAAATAGGAGAAAACTATTTTAATGATCTTATCAATAGAAGCTTGATACAACCTATTTAAGAATACTCATTCCTGAAGCCACGGAGCGGCCTCACGGTGGCCACGTTGCTCAAAAAAATGTTGGCCCTTGGATCCGTGATCTGACGGTGCTGCTGCCTCGTCTGATGCCGTATATATACCAGTCCAACCCTAACTCGTCTACATTCGTGTCTCCTCCCTCTCCCTTCTCCTGGCGGTGGCGGCAGCGGCGGCGCGACTCACCCTAGCGCGGCGGCCCGGCGGGCGCTCACCCTGCGCGTGCAGGTCCGGACTCGGCTAGGACGGACGGTGGTGGCGGCGCGGCGCCTTGCGTGACGGCGGCCACAGCCGCGGACATGCGCCGCCGCCGGCGGCAGACGCGGGCGAGCTAGCCCTCCCTCCTCCTCTCTCGATGCTCTGGCATGGGAGGCTCCTAGGCGCGGCGGCCGTCCCATAGGCAGCCCTGGTGCGGCAACCAGGCGCGGCGACAGCGGGTGTGCCCCCAGGCGTGGCAACCATGCGCAGCGACGGCGGGTGTGCCCCCAGGCGCGGCTGTGCGGCGGCGCCGCGCGATGGCCACGGCGATGCGGCGCTCCCGGCGCAGGCAAGAGGAAGAACAAGAAAATCTAGCTGAATTTGTTCTTCTTGTTGCCTCGTCGGGGTGTAAAGAGGCCGCGCGACTCTCGCTGTCGTCTCACCTTCTATTCCGGCGTCTGCACTAGGTATGTGCCTTCGGTGGCCTCCTTTCTTTCTGTTGAGTCACTTCTCTATGGTCCGCCCTTCTTGATTCGTTGCCTCCTGCCATCGGTGGTTAATCTATAGGATGCCGAAGGGATTTCCTCCGAGGATTGTCGGATCTGCGCTGTGGTGGCGGTGAAGCCTGCGTCGAGCCGGTAGGGAAGACCAGAGGACCTTCGACGGGCAGCGGCCAGCTTCAATCGGCATCTTTCTGCCTCATCCGTCTGCCGTCTTTGCATCTCGCAAGGCTACTGCAATTGGTTTGTGCTGATATGGATGTGTGGTAGATGTTTTGGACGAACATTTTTCTCTTGAAGTGGAAGCTGTATCTGATGCTACACTCTCTTCTCCGCTACTTGCAACGGTGAGCTCCATCTTTCCTTTTTACTTCTTCAGAATTTATAGACATCAACTGCGTCTGTTGCTCACAAGCTTCAAACAAATGTATGTGCAGACTCCTCCGGTTTCTCAGACAAACGATCCATGGTCAAGTAATACATCTTCCTATTTTGATAACAAACCACATTGCTGCTCTCATGCGATTTTCATGAATTATAGTTCGAGTTTCCAGAGTTCTTATGATAACCTACCTCTGTTGATTGGTTCCGAGTTCCAAAACAAATTTGGCTCTAATAGACTCAGCAACATTAACTGCTCCCCAAATTTGAAGCAAAAGGGGGCTTGCTAACAGTGTCTTGATATTATGTGCTTGTTACCTTGGTCTCGTCATTTTGGTTGCTGGATGCCTTGGCCTTGTAACCACCAAAACCCATGCTTCTTTTTGCATACAGCAACAGCTTGGGAAAGGGATGCAAATCCTTCGGCTAAAAAAACTGGTCTTTGATGGTAGCACTCAGCAGGTACATACAATCATTCCTTTTACAGTGTCGTTCCGTTATGCACATATTATATGGCATCCACTGTGATTCTATTCATGTTGATGAACACAGCTGGTAGCTGAGGATTCTCAGGCAAAGAACAGCCCACAATCAGACAGCTGACACCACTGTGAACACACCGAAGGAAAAGTATGTGGCACATTTCCTCTCATACGCTTGTGCTACTATTTTCAACTGCGATGCTCATCATCTTTGTTTCTGCAGTGTTGTGCCCGACAAGGATATTGCTCCTGTAAATTAACGGTCTCGTGTGGACCAGAGTTTGGCTCAGGAGAGTGGCTAGGTCAGGTATGATCTAACGTTCCATTGTCACCTCTGTTTTTCCTTCGTTTCCTTCATTCTCGGTAAGACTTTGTTTAGATGTAGTCAGTCCCATTCCAGGTTCAATTCTCTGACATCAATATTCTCGGTAAGACTTTGACTGCCTGCTGTTATAGTTAGCAATTTACTGCCTACTATTTGTGTCGAATGACATATTGTTCCTTGCTTATGAAGGTTTTTGCTTTGATTTTGTATATGCATCAATCTCTTTTCTATAATTTTTATCTTTGATTTTATCTTCAAATTTAATTTGGTTAGTTACAGCTGCTGCTCATTGCATCTCTGCTAAAGTGCCCATGTTTCGCATTTCCTCTTTCACATTGCCCATGGATATCAGTTGGGTGGCTGGACAAATTGTCAACGCCATGTGTTATCTGATTAGCAAGGGTTGCATCACTTCCAGTCATTCATTTTTCTACTTTTCTTTTGCAGGTCATTGCATCTCTTGCCTTTGTGTTACTGCTACTCGAGTCTTGACTGCCAGAGACTCACATGATCAGACCATCTACGAAAACCACATGTGGACCACATTAGCTATTTTGTTTTGCTTGGAACTAATAGTGTAACCTGTCCTGTTCCCCAAAATATGGTATGGGACTCAAACTGGCTGGCAAGCCACCCAGTGGTTACATGGTATTCATTCATAAATTAGAAAACAATGTATCCATCACAGCTCAGTTCATGGTAATGGTAACCTTGAATCTTTTATTCTCCTTTTTACTTCTATCTACCAACCAATTCTTGAACTACAAGCAAGCTAGGTAATGATACTCTCCAGCTAGCAGCGACTTATTTGATAAGGGGCATTTTTTTTTTGGATTCTTGATTGAAGTAATGTCGTTGTCTAATCAATCTACGGTTTGATCTGGTTTGGTTCTGCAGGTATGCAGTAGCTGGTCAACTAACCCAAGAAAGTGATGTATATTGCTTTGGAGTAGTTCTTTTGGAGCTTTTGATAGGTAGAATGCCTGTAGACCACATTGCTTAGAAGGCAGCTGAGCCTGGCATCTTTCGTATGTTTACTTAATAATTTCTATTTCCTTTTTGTTGTTAGATGTGAATTTGTATCTAATTAGTAGTGTCTGCAATATGGAAGCAACAAAATCTGTCCATTTATATGATCATGGTGTTTCTAAAGAATTAATTTAGTGCCAGAGGGTCCGAGCTAAATCTGTATTATTTACACAACTCCTCATGAGGCGGATTATAAATGGCAAGGACAGTGCTGGCTGATCTGTTGCTGGAACATGCTGCTGCTAAATCTGTTTTTCTCAATGTTATTATTCTACAACAGGGATACGTTGCCGGTCAGTCCCCCGCGCGCATGGGCGCGCGCAAGAGACTAGTTGATATGATGTATGATGGTAGGGCTGGTGGCTGTCGAGTCCATGATATGGTGCTTGATCTTATCATATCCCAGTCCACAGAGCAGAACTTTACCACAATAGTTGAAGGCCATGCATATGTGTTCCTCCAATAAAGTTCGCAGTCTCTCTCTTCAATCCAGATGTCTGGGAAATGGAGTGACGCAGGATATTATGGACAGGTGCTTGCGGATCCGTTCACTTATTAGCTTCCATGAATTAGATAAGCAAACAATTCAAGTTTCAAAGTTCTGTTACTTGAGAGTATTGGTTTTGGAAGATGAGGATTATGGGTATCTTGGTAACCAGCAAATCAAGTATCTCGGAAGCCTTATCCAGTTAAAGTATTTGAAAATCAAATCTGCTGGAATTACCAAGCTTCCAAATAGAATTGGACACCTACAGAATTTGCAGACACTAGATCTGAGTGGCAGTAGTATAGAAAAATTTCCACCAACCATTGGTCGTATGCAAAATTTGGTTCACTTCCTTGTTGGTGGTTATTATGTGTACTTTCCTGATGAGATTGGAAATCTTCAAGCCTTACGCACGCTTTCATTTGTTTGCCCTTGTAACCCTGTGAACTTTGTGGGACAGCTCAGAAGACTAACCAATCTAAGGATCCTTGGAATAAAACTGCATTGCAGTTGCAGAGATAAACTTGGTGATCATGACATGGAGAGGTACCAGGAGTATTTAGAGTCATCTCTCACTCTGCTGGCCAAACACGAGCTGAAGTCACTGGTAATTGACTTTGGAGATTACCCAGCAGCAGATAAACTGATGGATTCAGTATGCAGTGATGCTCGATGTCTTCAGAAGCTCATATGCTGTCCTTCTCTTAGTAGACTTCCACAAAGGATGTCATCTCTTGTTAATCTTGCCCACCTTGGCATTGGTGTTACTAAAATTAAACAGGAAGAGCTCTGCATACTCGGTGGCATGCCCACACTGCTTTACGTCAGTCTGATTTCAATTGAAGTCCCTGACAAGCTCACCATTGGCAGCCAACTCTTCTGTTGCCTAAAGGAGTTTGTTTTCAGGACCAAAGGGGTTGGTGGGCTGAGGATGGTTTGTGAAAGGGAAGCAATGCCAATGCTCAAAAGTTTTAACCTTGAGTTTAACGCGGAAGAATCAGAATCGGATATGGGTTTTGAGTTCTCTTTTGAGCACCTTGGAAGCCTGGAACACCTCAGTGTTGACATTTACTGTTATGGTGCCACTAGAAGTAGGGTAGAGGCTGCAGAGGTTGCCATCAGGAACACAGCCAGCATCCATCCTGGACGTCCCACACTTCAAATCAAGAGATGGTCCGAAGAACTAATGGTCGAGGACAAGGATGAGAAGGAAACAGCTGAAAGATTATACAACAGACCGTAAGAAGGTTCAGCAGCAAGTGCATGCCTAGCACTTCCTGTCAGAGTTAAGAAACTGCAAGGCTGTGAGGTACCAGATCAATTCAGCATACGAGTTTGCTTATGCTAGCATCAAATTTAATAGTATTGCTTCACTGTCAAAATAAAAAATTAATAATATTGCTAATGCTAGGCGAGGATGAGGTTGATGCTATGGAAGAATGTGAAGAAACGGTTTCTAACCAAGAAAATGACCTCAAAGATCTTTATGTGTACAAATATCCGAGGTGAAGAACATGAGAGAAGTCCTCATAATGTTGCACCTTTTTTTATTTTTTAATAATGGATAAGTTCCGGTTTCAGACAAGCAGACTTCTTCATAATGTTGCACCTAAACCTGAAGATGCTTGGGAGTCAATTTACTAATTGTTGATTACCGTGTAGTATTACTTGTATCTATATATCTTGTATATAATATTTATTCCAATGTTTCTTTGGGATGACGTGGGTAATATTTGGGCGCTCGGGTGAGTCAAGAACTCAAAGAATGATGGAGGGGGCAGGTTTGCATGTAGTCACGGAAAATGTCGTTGGGCTGGACTGATTTGTGCTGCGGGTAACGGAAAGCGAGTGGGAGAGATTGGGCCAGATTGGACAATGAATCCCAGATTGATGTTTAGACTTGTATAAATGTGTTCTGAAAATAGCTTTCTTCTGAATTCGTGAGATTTCCCTGTGTGAATTTCCATGCTGTTACAGTAGCCAACGAGCCATGGGGTTAACAGATTGACGAAGGTTCTTTCTGCCTTGGGCTTGACCTTAAATCTTGGTTGCCTAAACTTGGCAACGTATGCATTTTACTGAGGCTGCTACTACCGTGACGTAATTCACCTGAAGACCTATGTTCAATTTGGCTCAACATGTGAGCAAGTACACATTCAATTTCTTTTTTTGTGGCTGAAATACTAGGCCGCCGTAGACGTAGGCTAAGTTGGGGTTTTTTGGTCACCTATTTGCTTTCTGAGTGGATGAGCTTTTGCATCTCAGCTTGCTCGCCAAAGGTGACTTCGATATCGTCCTCAAATAGTGGAAGATCTTTGGTTGCTTCTCTTTTCAATTCGGAGCAGGGGCGGATCCACTACTGATGCCCAGGTATCCCGGAAATACTGGACAGTTTTACCAACACCATACATGTCTGAAACGGGACAGCTGAAACCATCACAACTCACAAGGGTAGATACAAACAGGCAAGGACGTGATCAACCGAAGTGATACGTCCACTATTGATTTCTTTATAATCAAAATCCATTGATTATAATGATATTCAATCCACCTACAAGTCAAAATTTTACTCTACAAAAATGGTGGATTCACAACAGTGGCAAGTATGGCAGTAATTTCACAAGTTTTGCAAGGATCTTCAAGATGAAAGCACTAGTAGGTAAAAGCTGGGGTCGACATTGTGAAATTCAGAGCAATCTCCACGAGCCATGAATCCCGGTCGGTGTCTCGGTGACAGGGTGGTGCACGTGAAACCCCTCATGCTGTCGATCTTTTACGCTTCTTGAAACTAGGAGAGTGCCCAGGTGCTCGAGCATCACTAGTTTGCATCTTGCTGGAGGCACCACCCCTAGTTCGTTTTTGGTTGCTTCCAGGTGATTTATCACCTCTGTTTCCCTGGCTATTTCCTGGTTGCCATTTTGACTTCGGCTTGAAACTAGTCCTATCACCTTTGCCACCTGAGTCTCTGCTCTGATACCTTTTTGCAGCATGAGGGTTGCCTCTCCCTGTCCTTTTCTTCAAATGAAAATCCTTGCCCTGCTTCTTCCCAGCTGACCAACTATTTGGTGGTGGTCGATTAGGTGTTCTTTCTTGTTCAGTTTCAGCATTAGAGTCAACCTGTTTCCTCCTGTACAACAAAAAAAATCATTAAGCAATTTGTTAAGCACAGGGAAAAAAATGACTCCAGGCTAACCTTTTGCCATCACGTTGCTCATGTTCTTTTGCCTCGAGATGTGCACCATCAGTTTGGTTATGATTTCCTTTGCGACCCTGAAAATTGCAAGTTGCAAGTACACACTATTTTGAGATGATACATACGGAGTAGAACATAAGGTACAAACGATGTATCTGTATTCGTGTTGACTGGATGAATATAGTACATACTAAAAGAATCAGTACAGGTCTACAGGATGTTTCTACCACCTGAGTATACATAAATAGCTTATGATCTGTTTCATATCATATGCCTTAACCAGGCATGCTGTTTACAAATACATATACAGGGCTACCAAAATATGTCACAGGTACACATGCAATCAATTTTGCTCTTAGTCATTACCAATATAAAGTTGATAAAAGAACTCACTGAAAACATGCTCCATTGATCAAAAATATAATATATTGTTTCCACGTCTAAATGGAAAGTTAGTAATGTGAATTTTACCTCCTCAACACTTCTAACAAAGCCCTTGAACTTGTCAGGTGTAATTAAGTTGATAGCATCAAACCCGCATTTCCTAATCAATATTTCTAATATTAGTACAACCTGCAAATATAAGATCACAGCATGTCATTCGTACCCCTGTACAGAAAATAAAATATGAGAATTAAACCTTGCAATATTTCTACCAACCTTCCCTTTGAAATGGTGCTTTGAAACCAATGACCATGGTAATATCCCACTTACGATATCTGCTTGCAAGTTCAGTAGTTTTTGTGGTTGCAAAGAAGTTACCAATACCTTGACAAAGCCCAAGGCTGCCTAAATCGAGCATACGAGACCCTCAACAATAGAAATTAGGAAAAGAACTGAAAAGATGGACATAGGGAATCACAGAACTGACTTTAGTTACTTCAACGGCTTTATGCTGCAGCAAAACTAATACTGATTCTACCAGATTCGGTACTTCCATGCAAAAATTAGCGTCACTGTATATAAGCAATGATAGTGCAGCAATTGCTCCACTCACTATGTGAGGAGATGGACTTGAAAGATATCCCATTACCTGAATAAAAAAGAAGATAGTCAACAATATAAAACTTGTAAAGAACAGAACTAGCAGCAGGAAACAAAAGGTAACTGTCTGACAAGACACTGTTAATAAATTTCAAAAGCAAATAAAATAAAGGGAAATATGTTAAGAACAGAGTATTTTATGTAGCTAACCATTGTAAACAGACGTTGAAGATCTGAATCTGCACTATTTGACTCCGAGCTCCTCAAGTTTGCACTAGTTGCCAGGAGCACATCATATGCTAATTTTCTACTTTCCTTCTTAGACTGCACCAGGAGAAAATAAAGAAATTTTGAATAAATAGAGCACATTGGCATCAAAGAAAGAGAGTTTCTCATGTCACAACCTTTTCCATACACCATTACTGTTCAGATTTCCATACAGGAATGATGTACTTTTGGCAGGGTATTATCTAATACACATTTAATTTTTTTTATAAGTAACTTCATTCTGATTAAGAACATCTTACACGTAGGAGCTTAAAAGGATCCTAGTTTACAGGTTGTAATGCCTCCTGAACGGGGCCAGATATGGTTGCTGGAATGCAAGGTACAGGAGCATGAAAAGGTAGGTAAGAAAGGAAAACCTTTAGTGCAACTATTAGCTCGTTTAGAATCAAGAATGCCTTCTTGCTGGTGCTCTCTTCATTAACCTTGAAATAGTAAAAACATATGTCAGAGAAATACAAGACCAACCCAAACTATATAAAACAAAACTACCTAAGGCAATTCATGAACACAAGCGCAAGATAAGAGATGCAATCATATTATGTTCATCGCTCGTGACTCAGTAGCAGGCAGATCCAATTTCAAAATGACATCGTGATGGTCCAGAGAAACCCCATAATGGTTTCAAACAAAGCACCAGCAAAACACCGGCCCTCTAAAAGCAAAACTCTAGCTCTAGATACTAATCACATTAATACCAACTGTCAACCTACCTTAATCATGTGAACCAATAAATGCTGGTAGCATAATAGTTGGCTTTCTAACACTGTGCTATCCAAAGCTGACTTCATTCCATGAAGCAATAGCATCATTTCATCCAAATGAGCCAAAGAATATTCACTATGTTTCTGAAAGTAAGAAAAAGACGAAACCATTAACGTCGTCTCAAGCAAGAAGAGGAAGAAAAACATCAAGGTGTCATGACTGACAGGAAACTACCACTAACCTTCAAAATTATGCTTAACACAAAGAGAGCTTTGCTGTGACAAGACATGCTGCTGTCCTGCAGAAGGGATAGATAAAGTTTATGAAAAAAAATGAATGTTTACTAAGAGTTGGGGTCTTGGGGGGAGCAGAAGCAGAAAGAAATAGAGTACCAGCAAACAAGACTTGATAAATCCAAAAAAATTATCAAGCAGATCCTCATCGGCAACTTCAACAAATGTGGAAATGAGTTCTAATAGAAGAGACCTGCACAAGCAATACTATAGTCATATAATGTATAAATCCTAGGTTAGCACAAAGTAACAAGATGAGATTGAGCATCATGATAAAGATATGCACAAGCAAAACCACATCATCAAGCAGCTTGTGAGCTCTCTTTGAACAGAAACTGACCGAGCATGAAAAATTAATCTTGTAGGTGAGTGAAAAGAAGCAACAAACCTCTTATTATTTAGCTCCACTGTTGCATCAGAACTTTCTTCGTCCTTCCTATCTATCTCATCAGTTTTGCATTCAGTACTTTCTCCATCCTTCCTATCTACGTCATCAGTTTTGAATTCAGTACTTTCTTCATCCTTCCTATCTTTATTTTTGACAAGTTCATCCATCCTATCTTCTTCATCGGTTTTGCATTCTGGCTCCAATGCAGTATCTTCTAAATCAAACCTTTTGAGTAGTGAAACAAAAAGCTCACATATGTTCATGCTACCAGAAAGTTGAGCCAGGTACCTCAAAGCAACCTGGAAAGAGATAAATGGGCCAGATCAAGTACAAAATGTGTAGTAAAAAATATTGCCTATAAGCACAATATATTAGCAGAGAAATTATTTAAGCTCACACAATAGCCAATAAATGCCTGTCAAACGAATATTATTACAAGTTAGAACTGGTCCTGAAGGAAAGAGGGAAACTAGACTTCCAAATGTTCCACTATATACACAAAAAATGCTAAGTTTGTAGGTGGAAATTACTGCAAATTTTGGAAAACCAAAACTTTATTGTGTTGATATTTAGCATTCATCCATTTAGGGTGTTAACTGCTCAGAAAACTACTTTTTATTCCTTCTTCTAGAGTCTAACCCATAACAGATAGAGATTTTTTTTTAAAAAAAAATGTAGCAGGGATCATGGAAAATGTGAAAGTTTTGATCTTGATCATGGTTGGGATCAAAATCTCTCCTTAGTAAAACTTGCACTTGAATAAAAAGTTGTTCTATTATACCTCGGTACTAGGTAGTTTACCTATGTCAACCAAACAAATTTAGTTCACAGTTCAGAAGTCAAATCTGACAAAAATAGACACTGTAACAAATCAAACTCTTGTAGAAAAAATAATGAGGCTAAAATAGGGTGCAGCAAGATGTTTCACAGTATGCACACTACAGATTTAATACTTAAAAATTCAAATTGTCACAGGTAACCAATTAAAAAATTGAAAGAAATGAGTAGGATATGCACCTTCAAATGGGCACGCTTTTCAGGTGAGGAATCAAGAAAATAGTCCGTGAAAGTGCAAAGAAGACTGGTAGAATGTGATGCTAGAACTTTCAAGTTCTTGCGGGTATCTTTTTTGGAGCACGGGGGAAGCTACTGCTTCTACGACAGCTCCGCTTCCTCGTCTTGCTTCTACTTTGCTTGTTTGCGCGAAGGCTTAGAGTCCTTTTCGCTAGGTCCAAATTCGTCAAAGCGAAAGATCTATTTAAATTCGGCTCAATTATAAGAATAAAGAAGAATTACTTCATTTCGTAACTTATTTTTTATCTTTCTATTTTGCTTCTTTTTTATTTTATTTAGACCTTCTTTATATCTAGTTTTATCTACTTAATCTATGGTATCCACCGGCTTGGCTTGAACTCAAATTTGATCGCCTTCCATACTTCACAAGCTGCGGCTAGTTCAGGACTCCATTTGCAAGCTGCTTTGAGAATTTCATTACCTTCACGAGCAAGATCGCGCCCTTCGTTACGAGCTTGTACACAGGCTTCTAAAGCCACACGATTAGCTGCTGCACCAGGTGCATTTCCCCAACAATTCTTTCCCCATCTCTTGATTTCTTGGCCCATTTGTTGTATTGCAGCGGAGAAGCTGGGGCTCCCCTTCGTGCCTCCGTACCTTGAGCAGCTGATTCAGCTTGAGCTATGAATTCTTGGCTCCCCTGCCCGCCCACGTATGCGCCTTTATTTAGATTCTAACTAAATATTATACTGAACTTTATCCGGGAATCTTTCTAAAGAATCCATCTGGCAAAACGCAATTTGTCGATTTCAATTTAAGGTACACCTTGCCTTTTTCAGGTAGCTTTGTTACGCCGCCGGGCTTTTTCCCTTCTCGACTAGACGAAGGAGATATTCATTCCATTCAGGCAGGTGAGGAAGGGCGGCGTCGGCTTGACCCTGTCTTCTCTCTTGGTCGGGTCGGAGGCTAAGTTTCTCATTCAGTGGTGAGGTGTTCATAGAAAGCAAGGCCTCGCCCAACGAGTGGCGGATTTGGTTTGGATGGGGTCTCGTCTCGCTTGGACGCTGGGGAGATCCATAGATCTGGATAGAGTCTTTCTCGCTCAGTAAAGAAGAGTACGCGCGCTACGGCTTACGCAGTGGATCTTCGGGCAACCAAATTGATCCAATTCCGATCAACAACTTGGATGGAGGTATGGCTGAGTGGCTTAAGGCATTGGTTTGCTAAATCGACATACAAGAAGATTGTATCATGGGTTCGAATCCCATTTCCTCCGGCACGGAAGTTGAACGGGCGGGCGAAATTACGTGAGAGAAAGAACCTCAGATTGATGGAGTCCGCCGTCGGACAGAATAGCACTGGGTCCCGAACTCCATATGGGGAAGGAACGTTGTTGTTTGCGAGGTCTCGATCATTTACATGGACCCACTTCTCATTCCATTTGTGGGAATTTTTTGATTTATAAACCGTCCCCAACGAGCGAAAGGTTCATGTTTGAACATGATGAATCACTTCGTGCCGACCTGTTGCCCATAAACTTTCCTGCCTCATATGAGAATGGAAAACTGGAAGATTTTCTGCATCGGTGGATGAAGAATCACGAACATAAGAATTTCTGGTTTAGCATGTTCCCAGAAAGAAGATACTTTTTTTCCATTCGAGAAACGAGGAGCACGACTGAAGTGGCTATACATACAAATCCATTTACGGATCTATATGCTCCGATTGGAACTGGAAGTTCCAGAACTGGCGGCTGGTATACCACCATAATGAAATTGCCTTTTATTTTTAGTATTCGGATAGGATTTCTGTTGGCTTCATCGGGAGGCTCGCGTAGTTTGTTACGTCAACTCCAAAAGGATAAGTTGCATTGGAATCGAGAAAGTTTCGTTCATAATTGCATAAAAGGAGTCAAAATAGTGGCTGCGGCGCGTCGAGGGTCAACCTTGATATCGAATAACCTTTCGAGCCTTCCCCAATGGATCTCTATCCTCCTTTGAAACCAGTAGAAGTTCACTGACCATCCCTGTCAAACATAACCCAAGGTAGGATCGAGAGGCTTCGGGCTCATTGCTTTTATGCTCTTCGAGGTGCCATATTGATAGCCACCTTCGGCTTCTCATCTAAAGGGGAAGTGAAAGATGGGGGATAGGGTTTTCCCCCACGCGGGATGCCTATGTTCCTATTCAAATGAAAGTAGACGTCGCAAGGTGATATGGTTTTTCTTATCATTTCATTTCTTGCTAGTTCTATTTGAAGCTATCAGGTTGTGAGGAGAATAAGGCTGAAAGTTCCATATAAATTTCAACATCTTGGCCACCAGTACTTAATCTTCTCGTCCCATCTACAAGTTGCTGAGAAACAATAAAAAAATATAAGATATGGCCTGAACTATCTTTATAATTCTGAAGGCAGAAATATCAAAGGGATCTATATAACAAAAAACAAAAGAACAGCATTGTATGGTAGCTGAGCATCCAAACCTGCAGGGCTTTAACAGCAGATTTGTATAGACAGTCATCACACTTTGAAATATCCACCAGCAACTTGGACAGGGAACCAAAACTATGGTGTACATCAATCGGATAGCGGCAGAAGGAAGGAAGCAAGTTCCATAGTTGATCAGTCCAAGATTGCAAGTCTTTACGTTTCCTTCCTTTCTTGACTGAAATTGAAGAAAAAAGATATGAAACTGGGTTTTGTGTGCTTTTGGATGAGTTATTATATCTAGTTACTTACCCCTGTTAGATGCATTTTGTACAGATTTTGCTAGTGGTACAATATGCTCTAGAAAAAATTGCAGCGGAGCTCCGTATGTATACTTGTCCAGAATAGGTAGAAGCCAAGTATTTGAGCATGTCAACCGGTTTTCATCCAAAGCTATTGGAAGTAATGAAAGAACTTTATCTGGTCCCATAGAAATCACTGCTGCTCCAATGCATTCTTCAACCTGCAGGTGATATAAGTTCAACAGAAACTGAGTTTAAGCACTCATATATAATTCTGTCAGGAAAGAAGTTGAGAAATGCTTTATATTGAGGGGCATCACAGTAATCAAGATAAGGCAAATATCATTATACCAATAAATGAACTTACATTCCTCAGTTGTGATTCTTTGTCCACTTTCATAGCAAACTTTGCCAAAGTAAGTAGTATATCTTTCATAAAGACAAAAGAGCTTTCTCCTGGAAAAAATAATTCCAACAGAATAGTTAATGAATCATTTTACTGAATGATAAGATCATACAAAGAGCAGGGAAGGATTCACAATAGATTTGAAAGGTGTGTTCATCTGTCTGTCTAAAATGATTACACAGGTGCTCCTAAATTGCAGCAACACATTTTTATCATTTAGCCCTTTTGCAGTGTTTCAAGTGCTTTTTTGTAATCAACAAGCACATTTTGCATATGATTGTAGAAAAGGCACATGCAGTTTTATGTGGAGGTAAAATCACATTCAAAATTCAAGATGGTAAGGTTAATTATTCCTAGGAGTTCAGAATCTATCTGCAATAGTCCAATTGAAGATAAGAGATGCCACCGCTGAAAAAACTGAAGACATACCAAGTTTCAGAAATAAACCCAATACTACTGTTAAGATACTATCTGGAGGATAAGCACACGTGCGAAGTCTGCTATTGATTGTTAAACAGATTGATTTCAGTGCACTTTGATCACTCAAACCCTCATAGCCACTGTTGGTAAGCTGTGGTCCATTAGCGACAAAAACATTTTGGTCAATATGAGAATCAATACATTCTTGCACCACTTTTGCTATATCATCCGAACATTTTCTGCCCAGAATTAAGTATCCTGCCAAAATGAGAGTTAAATAGACTAATAGAGGTTAAACTGTTAAGCATTATATTCCATATATAAAGAATAATCCAAAAGAGAAAAGAAACAGTTGCCACTAGAAGGGTGCATAAGCGTGATCCACAAACTACAGATTCTGAAGGATGCAATATTCACAACAAACCTAAGTAGACAAGTACAAATTAAAATGGCGACAGCATTCAAGATATGTTCTAAAAAACAACCTGAAAAACTAGATGGCAGCTTTGAAAAGTCAGGACATACTAAAGGAATAATTCCTTCCTATTGAAACATTGAATACATTGGAGGAAGCATGGTGTATTTCCAAATATGCTCAGCCAATTATGTCAATAGCAAAAACTTTTTTTCTGGATGGGTATGTGTATACCATAAACTCATAATAAAAGCATCAATATATATAATTAGACAATGCTGGTGCATAATACATGTAAATATACGCACTTGAAACTTCCTCAAATGCAGTTGGAAGAGCTTCCATCCACAATTTTGATCGGCCAACAAGTTTATCCAAGCAACTTTTAATTAGGTGAAATGCTGAGACAATGGTATCATCAGGCTTCTTCTCATCATAAGGCAGGTAAGCAACCACCAAGGATACAAGACTCTCCACCTCAGATTCAACACCTTCAGCCTTCAGATGATCCAACAAGGTTGCCAAAAGCCTAAGAACGTGCCTCGTAAGTGGGGTAAAACAAGGGCCCAATAACTGATAAGCATCCAAGAACACCTTCTTTCTTGCCTTCTTTGATAGATATGGAACTAAATTCACCATTGTACCTAGCATATGAGCTGCTTCTGTCTCTTTACCCTCAGAAATATCTGAATTCAAACGGGTAAGACTTTGGGCTGGAGAAATGTGCTTCTCAAACATGCCAGTTGCAGCATTGCTAGCTTTCTTCGTGCAATCACACTGTCCCAAGTAAGCAAACAGCTTTTCAACACTCTCCTGGGCACATTTTCGAACCTAGAAAACAGCGATTGACATCCACATGAGCGAGGTTGCTAAATGTCTATTGCTAATTCAGAAATTTCTTAGTACTACTAGGCCACTAGCTGTCTCACTCACCTTGGCCCGCTGGTCCACAGAAGCCGCAAGGAGAGCTTCCAGAGGCGCCGCCACAGCATCCCAATCGGCTGCAGCATCCAGATGGAGGGTCAAGTGGCCGAGGGACTTGAGCACCGAGCGCAAGGTGCCTGTCGGGAGCCTGGAGGCGTCGGGGGACGACAGGAAGGCGGCAAGTGCGGAGGCAGATTCGGAGGCGGCGTCTGGCGGGAGGGACGAAGGGGAGGATGGAATGTGAGGCAGCAGGATGACAAGCAGAGAGGCGAGGGCGGCGGCGGCGGCAGGGTCTGCAGACCCGGCGGCACGAAGGGCGTTGACGGCCGCCGGGATGTAGGACGCTGGGTTAAGGGGCAGGCCGTCGTCGAGGAGGATGGAGCGGATGGCGGCGGCTGAGGCGAGGAGGTGGCGGTGCTGCGGGGCGGATGAGCGGCCGTAGCGAGCTGTGAGGGCGGCGCAGGCGTCGCCGGAGAAGGACTCGAGGGGGAGCGGGGCTTGAGAGGGCTCGTCGGCGTCGGAGTCGTGGTCCGCGTTGGCGGCGGACGCCGAGGGTCTCTGCTTCCGCTTCATGGCCGCGGTTGTGAGAGCTGAGAGGCCGCCGAAAGGGGTTTGGGCCTTTGGGGTTTTGTTCTTTTTGAGCTGGGGGCGCCCTAGGATTAAAAATTTGGACCATTTTACTCCTTTTGGGCTGGTAAGATTACCTTCTACTCATTCTGTTCAAACATCTCATATACTCCTTCTTTTCTAGTTTATTGGTCGTTGTTTTTATCTAAATTTGATCACTCATATTAAAAAATACAAATATAGTCAAATGTAGATCGTTCTTGAAGAATTTTATTAATAAAGCAAGTCGCAATAAAAAAAATATTTTTTAGTAAGACAAGGGGTCAGACTTTGAGGTTGGAAGAGGGGGGGGGGGGGAGTCAAATGACCTATAAACTTTTTAGCTTATTACGACAAGCAAGGCTACATCTAATTTACCTTGAGTATGTATACCTTACCATGTGTATTTATAACTTCTTTTCAAATTTGGATCATTCTATGGGCAAGTAAACATAAACAGTCATCTTTTTTCTTGATGAAATTTGACCGAAGTTTCATCCAAAGTGTGACCATTTTTTTGCCTTGTCTTACAACATAAAATTCTTTTGTTTTATTGAGTATAGTAAACCATCTAAAATTTGATTAATTTTCTTAAAAAAGAACAAAAATATTTATGATATTAAATAGATAATTAATTATGAAAAATACATTCTCTAATATTTCTAACGAATCTCATTTCATAATGTAAATATTTTTTAGTTGCAATAAGGGCATGTTTGGTTTCTAGGACTAGGGACTACCAGGGACACTAGGCCTTGTTTAGATCGTGAAAAAAATGAACCCGATGAATAGTACCACTTTCGTCTTATTTGACAAATATTGTCCGATCGTAGACCAACTAGGCTCAAAAGATTCATCTCGTGATTTTCAACTAAACTGTGTAATTAGTTATTTTTTTACCTACATGTAATACTCCATGCAAGCAGCTAAATATTAATATGATGGAGAGAGAGTGAAAAAATTGTAACTTTTGGAGGGATCTAAATATGGCCCTAGTTCTAATTAGTCCCTTAAGAGAGATTAGTGGAGTAGGGACTATTAGTTTCTTTTTAGTTTTTATATTTGGCAATTTAGGGACTATGAGAGACTAAAAATTAGTTCCTAGTTTCTAGTCTCATTGGAACCAAATAGAGCCTAAACTTAGTCAATTTTAGAACGGTTATTATATCTCAGGACAAATAGTGTGAGAGGGAAATCAGCATATTCACAGCAGACATGATCTACTCATTGTCCAAGAATGAATTTATATCCTGAACTAACCCTTGCTAAGATGGAGGGAATCGCTTTTAGCATTGTCCTGGCTAAGACGAACTAACCTCCCCTCTAATAATGGCACCTTCAGAGTTGGGCGAATTTGGCAAAGGTTAATAATAAGGTATAGATTAGCAAAAATATTTGTGCGTTGCATCGAAAAAAAAACCTTATATACATGTGCAGATGAATTGTCTAACTTGAGGTAAACATATTTATAAATGTAGATCCTAACCTCAACTCCTCCTATACCTATGCATCAGCCTATCCTACCTCGGCCTCGCCCATACTGTGTCTCTCCCCGCTCCATGCCACCATCACTCTTCCTCAATTTTGTGTCCCTGACTACCTGCTAGCCATCGTCGACTGGATTTAATTAGTTAATCCTTGCGCGGCACCACCATCCTTGCTCGCGCTGATTTACCTCCAAGGCAAATCGGATCTTGGCGCGATGGACTTATGCGCGCAAGAGGGTGAGGGAGAGCCGTGGCGCGCGATAAGGGAAGATGTGGTTCTCTCCATGACAGCAGACATGAGCCGTGGCAAAGGACAGTGCAGCTTTCTGGGTATTGTTCTTTGTTACAGTTCAATTCTGTCCATCACGTGTGACTTGACAAAAACGGAAGGAGCGAAGGGTGTCATAATTAGCCTGCATTTTAAGGTTCCCAATATTGGGTTATTTAGGTCCAGGATGCGTTTGATATATCTACGACATTCGTTAAGACCGCTTCAACTGCTTATTCAATAAAACAAATTTTTAAATTTCTTCTATGAATCAACTTCCTTTAGCTTCAGATTATTCAGAAATCATCCGCTCCGGCCAGGGCAGGGGGTGGTGAGTTCCAGCCCAGGTAAAGCCCATAATACATAATATTTTATTTTTTATCTATTATTCTTCTATAGAAAAAATTATTTATTATATTTGTTCTTGTCTATTGTCTCTTCATAGAAAAGAATTGTCCATTATATTTGTTATTTCTATTTTTTATTTTATTATATTATTGTATCTGTTACCGATGTTCCATAGAACATATGTTCCGTAGAACATATGTTCCATAGAACATCGACCGATGTTCCAGAACATGGACCGATGTTCCATAGAACATATATTCCGTAGAACACTGAGCGATGTTCCGATGTTCTATAGCGATGTTCCAATATTATGTCGTGTTCCACGTACGTGACATGTACCTGATCGGACAGTGGCTTCTTGCCGACCAGGGTGGCGTCTAGCACGACCCCAGATTATTTGGTTAACGAAAACAGCTTCTCGAAGTCCATAAAGGTTAGAACTTCCATAGTACCCCTCAATTTTTTTCTTTTTTCTTTCTTTAATTTCTTCCCGTCTGTTATCCAGAATGGCACCAGCACGCACGGGTTCTTAGTCCTCAAAAAGGTTTAGAATTTCCATAGTACCCCATTATTTTTCTTTTTCATTTATGTATTTCTTTATTTCTTCGCTTATCTCGCTCATATTATCCAGAATAGCGCCTACACGACCTACTCTTTTCCTAGGCATTCCTAGGCAAATGTTGTGATGGCGCAACCTCGCTGCAGGCCTCAGATCCCGCAGCTCCTCCACCGCAGTCCCCGCCTTCCTCTTTTCCTCCACTACGGCTCGCTGACGACCTTAGACCCTGCAGCCGCAGCTCCTCCACCATAGCCCCTGCCTCCGTCTTCTCCTCCACTGCAGCCCTGCCTCATGCTTTCGGTCATCTTCCAATTCCAACTTTACCCTCCCATCCCCTCCCGCTCCCGGTGTGCCGCAACCTCTAGCGGCCCATATTCAAGTACGATCATCACTCCTGTTTTCCTCCACCGTCGTCACATGCTAGACGGTCTCGTCTCCTTCACGACCCAGTGCGTTGTGCGTGCTCCCATGAACAACTGCATTGCCGAGGTCGTCAATGATTGTCCTCCTGTGCGTGGAGCACCACGCCCACTGTCTGCATCCTATTCACCATGGTGCGTCGTTACGCTGCACATTGGTAGTTGGGAATCCACGCGAGACATCCACGACCGTCGCACGTACGACGTGCTCACCCCAGACGTGACCCTAGTGCGTGCTCCCTTGAACGACTGGATTGCCAAGGTCGATGACGCCTATTTTTTTATTTTATAAGGTGTTGTCTTTGTAGAATTATAGTTTGACTTTGGTTAGGATTTGGACGATAGCCATGTGGATTTTATTCAGACTCAATTTGGCCTGTGGCACCTCTCTTGCTGATTTGGAAATTCCTTATATGGATTCGGGAGACCTGAGAAGAACTATTTGGTTTTAGATTAGGACACTTCGGCTAATAAGTAGTCCGGACTAAAAAAAATCACCGGACCAAAAAACAAGGCTGAAATTTTACCTCTAAGTTATTAGGTATAGGTATAGTCGCAGGTGGATGCATTGCTTATGGTGTATAGTTGAATTAGACAGGTTGTTTAGGGGAAGTTGAATTAGACATGGATTTATACAGGGTTTGGACAGCTGGAAAGAAAAAAAATCTGAGTTCAGGCCATCGTATTTGTATCTAGGAGGCAGGAGAGGCGGCTGATGCAGGCACAACAGTGTATAGAGGCCGATCAATGGAGGGTGCAGGCGGAGCTGCCTAGGTCTCAGCCAGAGAGGCGGAGGAGGGAGATGGAGATTCCAGTGTGGCAGAGGATGGAGTGGGAGAGGGTGTCGATGGCGCTGAGTAGGATGAGTCGGAGGGTGGAGTGGGAGGCAATGTCAAACAAGGTGGGGGTGGATTGGGAGGCGAGGATGGAGAAGGCGGAGGCAGAGGCAGAGATGTTGAAGTCACGGAGGCAGATACCAAAGCGGAGATGGAGATGGAGGGTGAATATGGATGAGGACAGAATGGAGGTAGAGATGGAGGAGGCGAAGAGGGCGAAGTTAGATTTGGAGAGGACTATGGACGAGTTGAGGATGAAGGAGGAGGAGGTTGAGTTGGAGAGGTTCTTGGCAAAGTTTGAGGAGGAGAATGCGAAGATAGAGGCAGAGGTGGAGGCGAAGAAGAAGAGGGTGGATGAAGGTATAAGTATATTCCTGGTTTGGTGGGCTGCTTGGTTGAAGGCTCTAAAGGAGGATCACGAGGAGATGGAGAAGGAGGATCGCGAGGAGATGGAGGATCAGAGCATGTTTTCTGTGAGGAGTCCTTTGGCATTGATAGCCGAGTGTGAGTGGAGGAAGTGGGATGAGTCTAATGAAAAGCTCTAAAATGAATTAGATGACTCTATATGCGAGGAGAAAATGAAAGAGCTTCTTTTAAATAATTGGATGAAGAAGAAGGTGGAACAGAAGTTAGAAGAAGATATGGAATTGATGACCTATTCCCAAAAATACAAAGAATTCTGTAATTGCTGAGAAAAGAAATTTCCTCAACATGGTCAATTTGAGAATATTAGTAAGTATATTTCAAAGACAAATCATCGCTGTTGATTTATACCATCTCTGTCAATTTTGCCATTTTCTTTTTCGTTGCTCATTGTTTTTGCACTTGCAGCGAAGAAGTTATCTATACCGTATTCGTCCAGTTCCGTGCCTCAATTCATGTTTGAAGGTCGTAAGCCCACAACATTGCAAATTTTTTCAGCGAGGCTTAAAAGTTCAATTTGTAGTTAGAATCTTACTCCTTCAAACAGCTCCATGTCCCTTCACAGCCAAAAGAGCTATACACTAAAGAGAGAATCCTGTAATGTTTCAATTTGTAGCTCATATATATTTCTTTTAAGTTCTTTCTTTTCATGTTTCACTATAAGAAAGTAAGAAATCCTATTTATTAGTGAGGTTTGTAGTGAGACTAAGGATTTTACGGAAAATATGATTTCTCTATGGAATAGTTATGTGACTTACTTGAGAAAGTGTGCCATTGTTGATGTAGAAATCCATTAAATCTAGAATGAATGGAAACATGCTAGGGAGAGAGAAAATTGCAGAGAGGGGAAGTGTAAAGTCAATTGAAATATATCTGACTAGGTTGGGTGGATGCTTTGCTTTTCATCTAGGTGCTAAGAAATAAAATTAGGGTTTCTCATGGGAATCAGAAGGACCCCTTGGTCTTTCCCCTGAGTTCTATTTATAAGGAGGCGGGAGGAGGCAATCTTCCTCCCTACCACTTTGGTTCATAAATTTATATTCAGGCCCTCAAACCAATTAAGCGCTGGCCCTTTTTACATGGCAAGGGAGGCGCAACTGTCTCTACCCTAACATCTTATTAACATGATTAATAATGACAGATGTTAAAAATATATAAGGAAAAATGGACCTCGGCCCATTTTAGTTTGAATTTTGGTGTTTGATAACCAATACTACCAAATTAGACTAACATATTTCCAAAGTATTTATTTTGTAGTCTAGTAGGTTTCATGAGCGGACTTGGATTTAATTGGAGCAATAAGATATCGATCAACACAGAAAATAATACGTTTGAAAATGTGATGTCAACCTAGATAAATTATTAAAATACATTTGTTTAATATTTCTAAATGAATCTCATTTCGTAACGTAAATATTTTTAGTTTCAATCATGGTTTTAAATAGCTCGCTATAGTTGTCGCTATAATAACGGTTGATAAAATGCTAAACACCTTAGCCTTAGCTCGCTATTTAAAACAATTGTTTTCAGTAAACTTAATCAAATTTAGGATGGTTTGGCTTAAAATAATCAAAATGACAATATATTTGAGGACATAAAAAGTGTGTGAGGAAAATCGGCATATTCACAGCAGGCATGATCTACGTACTCATTGTGCAAGAACGAATTTATTTACTAGTTACGGGATAAAAGGCGTACTCCATCGTGAAGTAACCCTCACTAAGATTGAGGGAGTCGCTTTTAGCATTGCCCTCACTAAGATGAACTAACCGTCTCCAACAATGGCGCTTTAGAGTTGGTGAACTTTGGCAGAGTGGTTTAATTTGGCGCTCGTTTTTTTTTGCTTGACGACTAATTTGGCTCTTGTTGTGTATTTGAAATAGACACAAGTACACGTTTTTGGAGAGATGAAAAAAAATATTCTGAGTTCAGGGCCATCATCTCTGGGCCAGTATTTTGAGCTCAACAATATCTCCTCCGCCAAATACAAGCTGGCCCGGCTCGAGAAAAAAAAAGGAAACATTACAGGCGCAAGCCGGTTTGCCACGTGCGCTCACATTGCGCAGGCCCACGGCCACGGCACAAACCACCTCGCGCCTGCGGGAGCCTCCTTTCCTTTCCTCGCTAGTCGCTACCAGCGCAGCCATCGCCGCAGCGGCCGTCGCCCCCGCCCCCGCCCCCGTCTAAATCCTAGCCGGAGATGGAGATGGAGATGGAGTCGGAGTTGGAGACGGAGAGGATAAATGAAGGCATATGTTTTGCGTTTGGTGGCTATCTTCCTGGGAGGATCGCGTGGAAGCGTAATGAGAAGCTCTTTATGAAATTATATGGCTCTGTATGTGAGGAGAAAATGAATGAACTTCTCTCAAATAATAAGAAGGTGGAGGCAGTAAAGGAATCTGGGAAAAAGGTTTTGCAGCAGGAGTTGGAGGACGAGGAATTGAAGACATATTGCAGGAAATACATCGACTTTCGGAATTCCTGGGAAGACAAATATTCTAATCAGCATGGTCAATTTGAGGACATCAGTTAGTATATCTTGAACACAAACTATCTCTCTTGATTTCCATGTCCTGTTTCTTATTTGTTTATAGTTTAGAACTCTACTCATTGTGATTCTACTTGCAGCGAAGAAACGTTGCATGCCTTTTTCGCGTGGCTCTGTGCCCTCGTTAGTGTTTAAAGGCCCTCGGCCCAGAACTTTACAAATCTTTTCAGTCAAGATCGGAGGAAGAAACCATGGAGGTTCAAATTGGCCGCTGCAAGTGTATGGGTTAATTACTGTACGTGATTTTGTTGATCCTCAACGCAACATGATCTTCAACCGGTATAGGGATGAGTGTCACATCGTCACTGAAGAGGTTCGTACTGTTTCTAAGTTTTCTCATTAATGAGATCACCCCTTCTCTTTTGTTTGTGATATGTATATATGGCTATGCTGACCCTGTTATCACAATAACAACACACAATAACTATCTTATATTATTACAAAATTATTGCATCATTTGTACCTTTTCTGCTGCAGTTAAAAACTAATGGTTGGAAATAAAAATAAGCAATTTGGACAGTTCAATATGTATGAGGCCTTGTGTTCTTTCTTTGAGTTCTTTGTTTTTTCTTGCTTCTCTTTAGGAAATAACAAATAATGAGTCTTAGTCCTAGTTTCATTAGTACGTCACATTTGTCTCTTCTAGAAATCTTTACCATATTATTGAACCTGTTTATTTCTAACCTGTGATTGTTGGGATTTTTATTTGTTTTCTGGTTTACCTTTTTTTATTATCGCCTCTTGAGCTGATTTTGCTTGTTAGCTTAGGATTCTGTCATATGCAAGTATACTTTATGCTTAGCCTCTTTGTTTGCTTTAGTTTACATACTATATCATTTGACATTTGAATGACATTGCATGCAGGATCCATATCTGCCACTGTCAGGTCCTACCCGTGCTGTTGTAGTAGATATGAATGAAAGTATGGGCCCTGTGACCGTTGAAGCTGAGCTAAATGTGAAGGGGGATGTGGAATCTGAGGACAGGTACATAATCCTTGATGCTATTTCATTGCCAATTTTGGTAGGCTCAAGCCTGTTTGAGTTGGTTGGTCCGCATATGAAACTTGAGATTTCACTTGGAGCAATTCAGAAATCTGTGGAGGCCACAATTTTCATTCGAGTAGTTCATGGTACATGGCCCACTGGTTTTCACGGTCAATTCATTGCCAATACTACAAGTATTGATTGCAACGAAGTCATTCTACTTGAGTTTAGTGGTGATGGCGAAATGAAGCAGTCACGTTATGTTATGTCTGTTGAAGCTTCGGGAATTCTGGTAGTAACTCTAAAGGCGTGGAAAGGGGAGGAAGTGGGGTATGTGATCTTCAACGCGGCCAATAGGGGAAGAAGCTTTGAGACTCTAGTCTTGGTTCCTGTAGAATAGAAGTCCTTGTTGCATGGTCACTTATTTATCCTTATTGTCCGGAGTTGGCACCCCTTGAGGCGATGTGTTCGTACAATTTCTAATCTTGTCATCAACATGGTAAGCTCCTTTAGAACACTTTTATGTCCAACATTTACTCTCTAGATAAATTAGAATACAATTAATATTTGTAACTTGGTGCCGTGCTTAGCTTTCTGTCTATTCTCTCCGTTGATACAGGTATGATAGTCTTCGGGTGGAGATGCAAGCATGTTGTAATCTTGTTTATGGAAATTGTTGTTTTTTCCTTTGCCTGCAATCATTCAGTTTTCCTTTCTAGTAAAGCCAAAAAACATGCCTTGTACTGAGCTCAAGAAAAGTTAGGTAACAAATTGCTAACCGCATAGGGCATTATGAATACATATTTTCTGTTGTTTGTCTTTCCACATTTTTATTTCTACCATTTTGTGACAGTCTTGCTGATTTTGTGCCCGTTTTATCCAGCGAATGAGAGCAGCTGGAAGTGTACTTGAAGGCGTCAGTTCAATGAGCACACGGGTGAAAATGGGGGACATTTGTTAATCTGACTGCGACTGTTACCTACGGGTGCAAGAAGAATAGAAAGGCAGAGAAGCTAGCAGACTCACAGGGACGTGGCTAGTTCCACGGATGATCAGATTAGATTAGGAAAGCTATATGATACAGTATATACTTGTAATCTGGAATTCTGGATGGCCCACGCCGATTGTAAACTGAACCTATCCAAGTGTGTGCGTGTGTGTGGCTCTCGAAAAAAAACATCAATCTTGTCTAAATCCTGTCTTCCGTTCGCAGAAGCCATTGCTGGCTAATCCCTGCGAGTTCAGGCTAGCGTATATAGATTGTCCCTGCAACACGTACTACTTTCATCGAACTGTCACATTGTATCTGAATCCAGGAACTTAAACGAAGCAAGGGTCTCCGAAAAGCACAAAGGATTTCAAGGGCTTGTCGGTATTCCTTTGATTGTAGCGGCATTTGCGTGATGTGGGCTAGAACGTCTGTACGCCATCTTGTATGTTTTTCCAAACTTTAATACAGTCAGGAATTATGAAAGATAAATCGTCTTGTAGGATGAATGCTAAAATGTCAACCATATACTCCTGTTTAATACGATCACTAACTTTCTAAACTTTAGATGATTATGAGTAATTAAGTATGAACCATTTTTTTGAGATTTGAACAATTGTATTTGTGTAACAGTATAAACCATTACCTGCCTTTCGTGAACAATGTATTTTAGAAACATATACATATATACTTCCTTCATCCCTTAGTGCATTTTCAGGTGTCCCAAGTCAAATAAACCATTTGCTAAAAAAAGTCAAATAAACCATAAATTTTGAAGTTTTTTTTAAGGTGAACTAGAATATTGACGACATCAAAGAGATGAATTATCTTACTATTATTGGAGGCCTCAACGGAGGCACCACGTTAACTCTCACTGGAAACGCTATAAAAAAAATAAATTCTTAAAATTCTCACAAAAATTAAAAAAATCTAGCCATCAATTTGATGGACTCTGATCACAACTAATATTAATAGCCGTTAGATCTATATTATGTTCTCTAAAAAATTACCCACCATGCCATTACCAAAATACCCTAAGGTAACCCCCTAAACTTATATATTAATTACCTGCATTGCCATTATAAAATGTCTAATTAATTATAACAGAAACTCTCTACGTACACCTAATAATAATAGATCTAATCTAATTTTGAGAAGAGAAAACACCAATACATTGTTCCTCCATCCTCTCTCTCGTGGAGCAGAGCCCCACCGCTACTCATAGTCACCGAGATTCAACGAAAAAGGTAGATTGACCGTTCCATCGCATGAGGAGCTGATTCACATCGTCCCGTCGGTCCAGTCTGCAGCACCGGCCAGTGATCGACAGCCTGTGTGGGTTCTTTTGTGTAGTAAGTATTCGTTGTCCTTTAATACATTGTCTGAACTAATATAATACAATCTGTAGTTATAAAATTTGATTATGTATGTGCTCTCTGCATAAAGAGTGTCCGTGTCTGGCCGGGTCAGTACATCTAGCGACACTATCTCACAACCCTTAAAGAGCATCTAGAAAAAACAAGTTCATCAATAAAATAGCAATTAGTTACATATATGCACTCATGCATTATATCCAGCTAACACGGTCCAAGGCAAATATTCACCACGTACATGAGCATGCATGATACACAAAATAGATTAACATCATTGCTAATTGCCACGTCGAGTGCTCTTCTAAAGCTAATTCTTTGAATTTGTATAGTTGGATGCAGACAAGCTCTAAATCATCCTTATTTAAATTGTCTATATAACCAAAATAGTTCACAAACATTAGATAGGAGTAATTTTGTTGTGTACAGCGCAATGTCTCAGAGTCATGGTATTTCTATCAAATAAATTTTACCTTAATAATGACCAGGTGTTGTATATATACTATAATTAATATCTTCATCCACTGCATGCTCTTGTGACTTTATTGGTAGAAATATATATAATGTATCCTTTTTTATCATTACATTAGAAATAGTATATAACCATCTAAAATATTTACATTGACAAAAAATCACCCCTAAGTAGGACTATTATCATAGCAATAACTATAAATTTATTTAGAATTATCTTATTTAGCATATAACTTATATATGCTGTTAATTTAGATATATTTATACATTTTAAATGTATCATTTTGACATATCCATATCGTTAATATAACTATTTCCTTGACAAAAAACTTTAAACGTCTTGACAAGTGAGGGAGCTTAATGCATACAAAATGTGGCCACATATTCATAGTCAAGATTCCCTTGGAGTAAATATTCATCATAAGACATAAATATTAACTAGCCTGTGACCGCGGGCATTAAAGCCACAATATATGCAATTTTAACGGCTATTTATCATTTTATAAAGATGGGTCTCTGCTGTTATAAAGGGTTTTACTATTACATAATAGGTTATGGTACTATTCCTTGATGGGTTTGTACTGTTCTCTAATGGATACGGTACATACTATTTCATAATGGGTTTGCACTGTTCCCTAATGGGTATACATTGTTTGCTAACGGATACCTCGGGATCCAGTTATTATGGACGGGAACTGTTACTATTCATGAATAGGAACATGTGAGGGAATCCCGGTACGGTGAATAGGGATCGACAGTGATTTTCACCAAAAACAAAGACTTTTATAGATAGATATCCTTTCAGTCTAGCACCATTGCCCCAATCCTAAATCTTGCTTTTATGCTATACCATGGATTTTAAGCGATGTGGTGTAGGTTTTGAATGTCTGTTTTGTGGCAGCATAGTACTTAGGAGTATGGTCTATGGCATGAATCCTTATTTTAAAAATTACAAAAGGAGAATTAATAAAAGGATACAAACAAACGCATGCGTTTTGAAACTTAATTATAGGATTCATAAACATATTGCACACAATAGGCACCATAGTTTAGAATAAGTTTTCAACTAAGTGTAGTCAAACATACGCCAAGGTGCCATGTAAAGGAAGAAAAATAAAATATGCATGAAAACATATAAATTATTAATTGATAAGTTCAATGTTTCTGATTTAGACCATAGAGTATATATTATGTCTATCACTGTAAAAAATGAACAAAGAGCAAACTTACCATTTAATACAAAAAATAAGGTTTAACGGTGAGGGGTAAAGAACAATAACTAATGCATCTATATAAAAATTAAGATTGTGTAGCTCGTGCGAGAGCACGGGTTGATGGACTAGTTATGAAAATATATATATTTCATAATGTCTCTAATGCATCACATTGATATCGTAAATGCTCTAGTTCTTTTCAACAAGTTTAGTCGAAACTTAAAATGTTTTTTTAAAAAAAATCCATTACCGATTTTCATTGATAAAATAGAAGAGTATATGTGCAGAAACAAAAGATGGTTGACTTTCACTATATTACAGGATAAGAGAAAGCACCCACAAATCCAACAGGCATGGTCTACATAACGCCAAATCAGGTCCTGGGTCACATACAAAGGCAACCATTGGGTTCAGGTCAGCTGACCCCGATAACCGCTAAAAACAACACTAAAAATCTTTTTTATATATCTGCAAATAACCGTTAAAATAGAGAATCCATGTTTCACCCCGTCACTTGGTCCTTTGACCTTGCATGTTTCATCGCTGTATGCTCTGTGTATGAGAACGAATTTACTAGCTCATGAGGACAAAAGGTGTAGCTTTCAACACGAGATCGGTTTTCCTGCGTGCCGTGATCCCATAAGCTTCATCCATGTCTAGCTCGCCGGGATCTTGTCCACCGGGTAGCTCCCAGTCGAAGTGGCTCGCAAGCGCGATCTCAATGTTGGGCAACCCAAACGTCAAGCCCGGGCACATCCTTCGGCCGCCACCGCCAGGGAGGAACCTGAAGTCCGCACCGCTGAAATCCACGACGCCACCGCCATCGCCCTCGCCGTCAAACCTCTCAGGCTTGAACTCGCTCGCGTCGGGCCACCACCTCTGATCTCTGCCGATCGCCCACGCGTTCACGAACACCGTGGTGCCCGCTGGCACGTCGTGGCCCATGATTGTGATCGGCTCAGCACAGGACCTCGGGAGGATGAGCGGCAATGGAGGGTGCAGCCTGAGCGTCTCCCTGATCACTGCCTGCAGGTACGGGAGACGCCCCTGGATGGCCGCTTCGTCCACCCTTGTCTTGCCCTGAAGGACTCGCCGGACTTCCGACTGCGCTCGCCGCATCACGCGAGGGTTCTTGGCGAGCTCTGACATGGCCCATATGGTCGTCGTCGCCGTAGTCTCTGAGCCGGCGGCGAAGACATCCTGTGATGCGAAAATTGAAACTTTTTCTCATGAGGTGTACCAGAGGAACACAGAAAGCCATGGCAATGGGGTGGTGGTGACGTCTTACGAACAACACCGCGCAGACAACTTCTGTGGTGAGCACGGTCTCCAGCCCACCGTCGCGCTGAAGCCGAAGCAGGACGTCGAGGATGTCGTCGTCCCGAGAGCCCTCGCCGTCGTTGTTGGCCGCCTTGCTTGCATGGTCCTGGATGATGGCCTGCACGATGCGGTGCACCCTATCGTGCACCTCCCTCGCGGCTCGCAGGGACCCAGCACCGAGAGCCCTGGCGAGGCGCGAGCTCGGGAACAGATCGACGAGGTTGAACCCGGCGAGGAGCCTGAGCGCCTCGTCCAGCTCGGCGATGTACTCATCCCTCATCGAGCACGTGTCGCCGATGGCGCACTTCATGATGATGTCGTTCAGACGGATCGGACCAGGCTCGCCGCCTCCTCCTCCCGGATGGGGCGGAACGACAGCACGCGCTTGGGACTCAGCAGCTCCGTGGCGCAGAGCCGGCGGACCTCCTTCCAGCGCGGGCTGCCGGAGGGCGCGAAGGCGATGTTCTGGCCACCGTAGGAAAGGATGTCAGCGGTCACGTACAGGGGCCGGTTGGACACGACGGCGTCATGTGTCCTGAGCACCTCCCTCGCCGCCTCCGGGGAGGAGACCACCACCGTGGGGACGTGCCCGAGGCGGAGGAGCACGACGTCGCCGTACCTCCGCGCCAGCGCCCGCATCGCGTGGTGCGGCAGCGCGCCCAGCAGGCAGTGCAGGTTCCCGATGACCGGCAGTGGCCGTGGGCCGGGAGGCAGGTTCAAGCCGCCGCCAGCGCCGTGGCGGGAGGCGATGGACTTCGTCTTCAAGCTTGAGGAGCACCGCGACCGCGGCGAGGAGGCAGAGCAGTGTGTACCACACAGCTGGTGTCGTCTCTGCCATCACAACTTCACAAGGAGACGAGTGCTGGTTCTTAATTAAGGCTATAAGGTCATATATATTTATAGGGGCAAAATGGAAATGTCGATTGGTATTGGCAACCAATATGAACTGACCACTGGAAATGTCAACAAAAAAATGATTCAAATCACAAATGGATCATTGTAGGAAAAGAAGATCACAAATGGATTAAGCAAGAATAAAAAAAACAAATGAGCCCAGTCGACAAGTAGATTGCCGCTTCAATTCAAGATGAACGGTACATAGGAAAGAAAACAAAAAAAAAGAGTATAAATTTAGATTACAATCAGTTTTGCTTGAGTAAAAGCAATGCTAAATTGGTTCAAACTCTATGATGATCCAGCGTCTGACTTTCTTAATCGACATTATTTATGTGCCGGATAAAGTGATAAGCTGACATGACATGCAAATTTTTTTTAACGTGTACCTGTGCTCGTGTGGAACTCGAGGTAACACTAGTTAATTCCGCATGCTTCACATTTTAGGTAACTGTCGTGCACATCTGGACTCTGGTGCAGTGGCGTGGCATTATTAGTTATTAGTAATAATAATGTCCCCTTCATTGAGGCCACATGGCTCACTTCTGCAGTGCCACGGTGCGAAAGGATAGCTCCAAAGCAATTATTTGGTGCAGCCATTCAGTCAAAGCCCAAAGGAAGATATGTGAATAAACAGTAAATTTTTACAAGGTCTAAACCCGCATCGGCACAAGACAAGCATCATCTCTCGCGCGTGCGCGATAGCATCATAGCAATAGTGACTATATCGTACTTTTTTGGAATAAATTGGTTTTGGCTCACATAGAGTCATGTCAACCGTCCTACATAGCGTCAAAAAAAAAAGATAGAGAGCCTCTAGTGCGTCGACAGCGTGCAAACCATCGCTCCGTTTAACCGCTATTAAAAAATGGCGCCTTGGTGTTGGTGATTTTGTTGGCAAATGTTATTTTGCTAGTAATGCGATGCAGTCTTCACTTTATACACACAAAAGGCTTGCGTAATATGAATCCAAAACCCTTTTGATACAAAAACAGGCGCCGGTTTAAGTATCTGCCTGTACGTGACCACCACCATGAAAGCATGTTGTGCCGAGATGAAAGAAGAGCCGAGTATGTAATGATAAAATAAAATGGCACAAAACGTGGGAGGATTTTTTTTGCTCTTTTCTATATTTTTTCTATCACTTTGTCAGACGTAACCTGTCGTCCCCATCTTTTCTTCACTGCAGCACGCAAGGAGTAGCAAGGTCAACGGTATTGTCCATCCCTTATAATGTAGCACCACTGTATTCATGACATCAGCCATGTTAGAGTAGTAGGCTAATGTAAGCCATGTACTAGGAATATGTAGAGACTTGTATATAAAAGTATGCAATGTAATAGAAAAGGTAGCTCTTGCCACCAGTCTTCAGTTCACAGAGTGTGTATGCGGGAAGAGAGCTCAGCTCGTCATCTTCTCTGGTTTAGAAAGGGGGTCGAGGGGGGTCGAGCAGGTGCTGCTCGCCTCGAACCTGGTCGGCAGCTAACGCTGCTGGCCGGTGCCACTGGTCGGCAGTGGTCGGTGCTAGGTTATAGCGCCAACAAGTGGTATCAGAGCCGTCTTCACTGTCGGTGATGTCGGAGATCGGTACGGGCACCGGTGCGCTGCAGGGTGGCGGCAGAGATGCGCAGAGGCAGCTCCGGCTCGTGGCACAGCCGGTGGAGGTGCGCGTGGTGAAGGAGTATGGCGGGAGCAACTCCTGGCCGATGCTCACCCGCATCAACTACGGGGAGTGGGCTGTCCATATGAAGTGGAAGCTGCGCGCTCGGAAATGGTGGGCGGTCGTGGAGACTGGCAACGCCGGAGAGGATGCGGAGGTGGGCGTCATGGAGGTGCTCATGGCATCTACTCCGAGCAAGTTCCACGAGGCGCTCGGGGCCAAGAAGACGGCGAAGGAGGCGTGGGAGATGCTAGAGTCGTTCCGCGTCGGCTCAGATCGAGCCAAGCGAGCCAAGGCTCAGCAGCTGCGTCAAGAGTTCAACGACATCCGGTTCAAGTCCGAGGAGTCGGTGGAGGACTTCGTGCTTCGTCTTCAGTCGCTGGCGAGCCAGCTGGCCACCTATGGCAAGCCGGTGGAGGACGAGGACCTCGTCAGCAAGTTGCTCTGTGTGGTGCCTCCCAAGTACTCGTAGCTCGCCATGTCCATCGAGACAATGTTGGACATCTCCACTTTGTCCCTCGAGGATGTGGCAGTGCGGCTGCGCGTGGTGGAGAGCCGCGGTCTTGCGACGCCGGAGAAAGAGAAGCCCAAGCTGATGCTGACCGAGGAGGAGTGGACGGCGCGGATGAAGGAGAAGCGTTGGTCCGGGGAAGGCTCCAGCCGCGGCGGTGGTGATCGTAGCGGCAACGGCGGCAGGATGTAGGGGAAGGCTCTGGCAGACAAGAAGAAGGGTAAGAAGAAGACCGTCGCCACCAACGCTTGCAGGAAGTGCGGCAAGGTGGGGCACTGGGCACACGAGTGCCCTAAGAGGAAGGTGAAGAAGGAGGAGGCGCACCTGGCTCAGGACGATAGCGACAACGAGCAAGCGCTCTTGATGGGTGAGTACTGCGCTCTGCAGGAAGGCGAACCAGGGGAGGCAGAGGCGGAGCAGAGGACTGCCCTGCAGGCCATCGAACTTGACGAGCCGCGGGCGCAGGCACATCTGGGCGCAGTCGGCGACGAGAAGGAGCAGCGGTGGTACCTCTACTTCGGCGCGAGCAACCATATGACTGGGTGTCGCGCCGCCTTCACCGACCTCGACACGAACAGGACCGGCACAGTCAAGTTCGGGGATAGCTCGCGGGTGGACATCCGCGGCCAAGGCATGGTCATCTTTCAGTGCTAGAACGGGGAGCAGCATGCATTGACAGACGTGCACTTCATCCCCCAGCTCCGCGCAAGCATCGTCAGTCTGGGCCAGCTTGATGAGCATGGGGCAGAGGTGTGATCCACGACGGCGTGCTGTGGATCAGGGACAAAGAGCGACATCTTCTCGCTAAGGTAACGCGCTCCAAGAATCGTCTCTATCTTCTTGATTTGAAGGTGGAGCTTCTTGTGTGCTTGGCAGCGGCGTGCACGCAGGAGCCGTGGCTGTGGCATGGCCGGTTCGGTCACTTGAGCTTCGACGCTCTGGGTCGGCTCTGGAAGATGGTGACCGGGTTGCCACGAATCGAACATGCCGAGGAGCTGTGCGATAGCTTCCTGGCGGGGAAGCAGAGGAGGCTGCCATTCCCCAAGGTGGCAAGGTACCGTGCGACAGATCCGCTCGAGCTGGTCCATGGGGACCTTTGCGGCCGATCACGCCGGCAATGCACGGCGGGTGGAGGTACTTCCTCCTACTCGTGGATGACTGTAACTGGTACATGTGGCTGCAGCTCCTGACGAGCAAGAGTGACATGGCGGACGCCATCAAGCATTTTAAGGCACAGGCGGAGTCGGGGAAGTGGCTCCGGGTGCTCCGAACCGACCATGGCGGTGAGTTCACGGCGTTGGAGTTCACCAATTACTGCACCGAGGAGGGTGTGGGTCGACACCTCACAGCTCCCTACACGCTGTAGCAGAACAGCGTTGTGGAACACCAGAATTAGACCATCATCAGCATGGTGCGGTCGATGATGAAGGCCAAGGGGATCCCGGTGGTGTTCTGGGGAGAGGCGATCACCACCGCCGTACACATCCTCAACCGGTCACCGACCAAAGCCCTCGAGGGGAAGACGTTGTATGAGGCGTGGCATGGGCGCAAGCCTAATGTCTCGTACCTGCATACCTTCAGCTGCATCGACCATGTGAAGGCCACCAAGCCGGGCCTCGGCAAGCTGGAGTATAGGAGCACGTGCATGGTGCTCCTCGGCTATGAGGAGGGGTCGAAGGCCTATCGGCTATACGACCCAGTCGGTAGGAAGGTGGTGGTGTCCCAGGATGTGGTCTTTGACGAGGCAGCGTCGTGGACCTGGGACAAGCCGGAAGCGGGAGGCCTCAAGCAAGTCATCGGCGGTCTCAGTGACTCGTTTGTTGTGGATCGAATGGTGATCCATGGCCACGGCGAGGCTGTGGAGGCGTCGGGGACCGGGGAAGCCGGAGCGGTGGATTCGGCGAAGAGAGAGGCTGAAGAACCAGTGATAGCTGGGGCTACAGAGCCACCTAGTCTGCCTGGAGCAGGGTCTCCAGCTCGTGACTTCACTCCGAGCCGCGGGGCCTCGATCCCGACCACGGGACGGGAGGCCTCGAGTGGAGCTCGGGGGGCCTCGATCCCGACCACAGGATGGGGGGCCTCGAGCAGAGCTCGGAGGGCCTCAACCCCGACCATGGGATGGGAGGCGTCGAGTGCGGCACCAGGGGCCTTGACCTCGACCACGGATCGGGAGGCCTCGACTGACGAAGATTTTTCGCTGCGGATGACCCCGTCTCGAGCAACGTCGGTGGTGGCAACCATCGAGTATGCGACTCCTCCATCCAATGTCTTGGATTTCGTGGACGCCTACCACAAAGGAGAGGAGGTGCGGTTTCGCCAGCTGGACAACATCGTCGGCGGCACGAATGCCCTGGTCTGGCGGCGCGGAACCTCGACGAGGACCATACTCTGCTTCTGATGAGTGCAGGTGAGCCGACCATGTTTGCCATTACGGAGCGTGACACGGTGCGGCGAAAGGCGATGCTAGAGGAGATGAAGGCCATCGAGGAGAACAAGACCTGGGAGCTGGTCGATCCGCCGGTGGGTTGCCGGCCGATTGGACTAAAGTGGTTCTTCAAGGTGAAACGGGACGAGCGTGGGGGCAGTGGTGAAGCACTAGGCATGCCTCGTCACTCGAGAGTTTGTGCAGTATGAAGGGGTTGACTTCGAGGAAGTCTTTGCCCCCGTCGCGCGCATGGAGTCGGTACGACTCCTGCTCGCCCTCGCCGTTGCCAAGGAGTGGCAGGTTGTGGCAGAACCTCCTAAATCATATGGCCTACACGCATGATTATTGTCTAAACAGACTCCAAATAACCATGACTGTGTTCCATACGACTTAAAAAGTCTGTCGGGTAAATCCCAAATCATCCACGATTCTCCAAGCAGGATCAATCGTTACAGAGAGACATTGCAGTATTACAACAGTTTGACATAAATAATATACCACGGAGTAAAACAGTGGAAGACTTACAATAACATAAGTTTACAAACCTTTGAGATCAAATATTTACAATCATAAGTTTAGATTGTACAAACCATAATAGTAGTGGAGCAGCAGTAGATAACCTTATTACAGTACCAACAAAAAGCTCTGCCCCACGAGCTAAACACTTTACTCGTCGTCGCTTTCCTCGACGACTGTCATGCAGCAGGATGCGAAGCATTCCTGCCCATGAAGCTCACCTGCAACAAGGGTTCAACAAACCCTGAGTACAAAAGTACTCAACAAGACTGACCCGACGAAAAAGAGGGGTGGAGACTCAAGAAATGCAGGCTAGAGGGACAAGGTAAGGTCTGTAGGAAATAAGAAATTTTGCGAAAAAGCTTAACAGAAGAAAAGTTTTCTTGGACTAGCTCCAATTATCAACCAACTTCATTATTGATCCTTAATCTTTGTTCAAGTTATTACTACGATGATGAACACCGATCGAGTCTTCTTCTCCGAGAAGCAACGGCGATTCAAATCCATTTTCATACCCAGTTGGGACCTAGGTCACTGGAATACCGGAGACTTTAACTCCGATGCACCCCAGATGAATCGATATACCGGGATAACAACCGCAGCCATATATCACCACATGGCACCCGTGAGCTCCGCGGCCCAGCGTACCAAGATACATGGGAATTTAAACCCCACAGTAAAACACACTATGACACAGATAGGATCTCTGGCCCCACGCTAGGTCACTCCATGATGTACACGGCTCCAACCATCTGTATACCACTTCATGCATGTGGATTTCTAAGTTCTCGATATCACCAGTTCATCAACGGACGGGAGCTAGGGCATCAACAGACGGAAACACTACAGAGGGACTCCATTCCCAATGCAAGTTCACCGTCCGGACTCGATTTATTACGAATATCAAAATTCCAACAAGAAAACCAATCTCATCTTTTTCATTCTTTTAACTTTGAACATTTAAATAAATAAGCAGGGCTAAGCATTACTACTTATCTTCCAAGCAGGTAACAAGGTATAAGGAAATAAGACAGGTAATGCAATTGGGTGAGTTTTCACTCAACTCCTATTACCTAATGCAACATATCATAGCTGAAGCGGTAAAAACTTTCATAAATAGAATAGGGTTTGAATGCATCTGGGGCTTGCCTTGGTATTCGGGGTAGATGGTCTCGAACTCCGGATCAACTCCTGATTCGTGAATCTGCTCTTCCTTCGGATCTGGGCGACAACGTTAACTCTCCGTTAACGGAAGCTATTCGATAATTAATATGCTTTACATGATGCTCGATGGAGGCATGATCAGATTAAGGGATCGAGTACAACTTTTCTTCACAATAAAGTTGCAAGCCAACAAAACTTCGCTTATATAACTCATTAGGGTTAACTACGCCATTTAAGAGGTTAATTAAACACATAAAATAACGTTAATTAAGCCCTAATGACATGATTAAGGTAAGCACAAATAATTAATTAAAGTGCCAAAATTCATTAGGGTTAATGACCCAAAGTCTTCAATCAATCCCAAGTTAAACAAATCCTATAATGATTAAGCTTAACTAAAGGGGTTAATTAATTATTTAAAAGCATTAAATAAAGGTATAAAATTAAAGTTATCAAATTAAGCCTAAAATTTTATTTTAGAAAGCTCTTAGCCTAATTAGATGGCAAAACAAATTTCAAAATTAAAAGCCAATTATTTTATTTATTAAAAATCATTGAAGGTCCATTTTTCAATTAAAAGGGCTAATTTTAACATATGCTTAAAGTACTCAAATTGGCATTTCATATTTTTCCTAGGTATATGACATCATAAAGAACACTCACAAAAATTTTTAGAAGTTTTGGAGCTATTTATGAATTACTATGATTTTTCAAAGAAAATAGTATTTAAATCATTTTCTAAAAATAGAAAAAGAAAAATCGGCACAGTACTCCCGCGCTGACCGACGGCCCGCCGGAGGTTGACCGGCGATTACTCGCCGACGGCGAGGTCTCCGGTGACCGGACTTGGTCCACTGGACTCAACTTGGCACGGGGAGTCGAACTAGGTAGTTAACGGCGCGGCGGAGCGGCAGCGGCGCCTACGCCGGCGGCCATGGCGGCGTGGCGGAGCTTGGGCGCGACGGCGGAGCTCACCGGAGCGGTTTCCAGCGACGGCGAGGTCACGAGCATGCGCAGGGTACTCAAACGGACTGGTTTGGCAACAAGATGATACCGCCCCTTGGTCCCTAGCCAAAGCAGCAACGCGCGCGGCGGAGCGGCATGGCCGTGCCGGCGGCGAGCTGCGGTGACCGGCGGCTACGACACGGGATTGATGAAATTGATGGCACAGATAGATGCAGGAGCTCACCACGGTACTGGTGCGCACGTTAATGGAGGCTCAGAGCGGCTGGGTCGAGCTGCGGACGTCGGCGGTGATGGCGGCGGCGGTGCTCCGATGGCAAGGTCGGTGTCACCGGTGTTCCTGTGCACCATCCAACCGGCCAAGAAGCGCATAAGATGCAGGACAGCATGAAGAACATGATGGTGGGGTTAAAGGTAATATATATTCACCCTGTGCGGCGGCCGGCGGCGAAAATGCTCACGGCGGCTCGGCGACCGGCCGCGAAGAAGACGACGGCGCGCGGGCAGCTCGGGCGAGGAGAGCAATCACGAGCTAGCTCAAATGGACTGCAAAGATGTGGCGGAGCTATTGGCGAAAGCAATCAGATAGAGATGGAGTGATGGCGGCGAATTTGGGCGGCGGAGCGAGGTCGTCGGCGACGGCGGCGGAGAAAGGAAGGAGAAAAAGTCGGCCACGGTGACGGTATTTATAGGGCGGAGGCGATGTCTGAGCTGGCGACACGACGAAGATGAAGTTTCTCGCATCCATGAGCGCGCTGTTGGTCGAGCAGGTGTGGCGGTGGTCGGTGGCGCGAGATAAGAAGCCGGCGATGGCGGCCGACGATAGGTTTCGGTACTGTTCGCAGAAATTACAGAATTGCCATTCGTTTTAAAATACAAATTACTCTAAAATTTATATAAGAACTTGAAAATATCCAAAAATATTATTTGCATAACTTTTCAAGTGCTACACTTTTCCTTTAACTGGCATACTCAAATTCTATCTGGATTTTGAAATTTGAATTCAAATTTGAAAAGGGAATAAAACTCTAGAAATAAACATTTAAAATTACTTTTGATTTTTCAATAAAACTTGAAAATATTCAAAACTATGAAATGTTTAAATTTCTAAACCAAACATTTTTCATATACATAATTTTCCAAAATTTTGCATAATTTTTGAATTATGGTTTTAAAATCAAAAGGGGACAAATGCTGGAAAATTGTATTTTTAAATTCATTTGAAATTTCTTTTGGAAACTTGAAAAACTTTATATACCAACTTTGTAGCTCTTGTTAAGATCTACAAACTGTCATTTTATAGTATCCTCAAATTATTTGTAGATTTTGAATTAGAGAAAATGGGGTAAAACTAGGTTTTGAAATAAAGGGTTTTTGAAATAGAATTTAAACTCAATTTGGTTTCTAACTTAATTGGTTGGTTATTAATGATCACAAACCTCATCCAAGGACATTTTTAGGTCATTGACCCAATGACACCCTTGGTTGACCAAGTTGACTTTTGAAAAACCTTTTATAGTATTTCTAATTTGAATTTAAACTTGAATTGCCAGACTTGGAAGTAAGCTTTGGAATCCAAATTCAACTTCAAATATGGAAATTATTTTTAGGGTTAGACTTAGACTTATACACTATGCTTGACACTAGTGCAAACACGGTTTACACCTCAAGTACATAGAGTATAAACTAAGCATTTGCGATGACATTCGAAAATAGGGTTTTATTATTTCATGTGACAAAACATTCCAGAAACACAATCAAACTATGAATTGTAAACTTGTTTTAGTTAATGCACATTAAGGTTGACTTAAACATGAATGCTTTGCAGTGCATATGATGACATGGCAGGTTTTAGTTAATATAACACCAGAGGTGTTACACAGGTTCACCACCTCGACGTCAAGTCAGCGTTCCTCAATGGGGACCTGGCTGAGACGGTCTACGTCAAGCAGGCGCCGGGGTTCGTCATCAACGGCATGGAAAAGAAGGTGCTGCACCTGCGCAAGGCCCTCTATGGCCTGCGTCAGGCACCACGAGCATGGAACGCCAAGCTCGACGCCACCAGGGCTAAGCTCGGGTTCGGGAGATGCGCCACCGAGCACGCACTATCCACCCGTCGATGGGGGAAGGAGCATCTCATCGTCGGGGTGTACGTGGACGACCTTATCGTCACTGGCACGTGGGCTCAGGACATCACCAACTTCAAGGAAGGGATGGCCACACAGTTCTGGATGAGCGATCTGGGTGCCCTGTCCTACTACCTCGGCATCGAGGTGAGGCAGGGGGAGGACGCCATCAGACATGGGAAGCGCGCTTACGCGCAGAAGCTGCTCGAGCGGACGGGCATGGCGGGCAGCAAACCTATGGCCATGCCGATGGAGGAGCGTATCAAGCTCTCGAGGCAGAGCACTGTCGCGAAGGTGGATGCTACGCTCTACCAGAGCATCATCAGCGGGTTGCGCCGGCTGACTCACACGTGGTCGAACATCAATTTTGGGGTGGGCTATGTGAGCAGGTTCATGGAGGATCCGCGTGAGGATCACTGGATGGCGGTCAAGCGCTTGTTGCACTACGTCCAGGGCATGGCGGAGTGGGGAATTGTCTTCCCCAAGCGCAGAGGGCTTCAACTGAATGTGTTCAGTGAAGCACCGCCCGAGGTGTGGCAGAACCTCCTAAATTATATGGCCCACACGCATATATCATTGTCCCAAATACCTCTGACAGACATGCATATGTTCCAAATAACTTAGAAAGCCCTATCGGGTGCCCTCGAAGGACCCCGATTAAATCATATTTGAGTCATACCAGGATCAACAAAGGAGTAGCTACAACATTACAACATTTATTATAAAATATATATCAGAGTGCGAAAGAATAATAAAATTAAATTTACAAAAATATATGAATGAGTTAAATTTTTACAAACTTAACTTCAATTACGGAAGCAGAGTACAACTACAGAAGACAACTTAGGTAAAGTGCCTAAGTCAGGAGAGGACAACCAAATCACATCAAGCCCATTGACATGAACTGATTAGCAACACCAGTCAGCACTTGCAACAAGGGTCCAACAAACCCTGAGTACAAAAGTACTCAACAAGACTGACCCGATGAAAAAGAGGGGTGAAGACTCAGGAAATGCAGGCTAGAAGGACAAGGTAAGGCTTGCAAGAGATAAGAATTTTTTTGCAGAAAAGCTCTTGTGGATTAAGTTTTAACTCATCATTAGATATAACAAAAAGAAAAGTTGTTTTGCTCTAGCTCAAGATTACCAACCAACTTCATTCTTAAACCTTAGCCATCATTTAAGTTGTTACTACAATTATGAACATCGATCGAGTCTTCTTCTTCGAGAAGCAACGGCGATTCAAATCCATTTTTATACCCAGCTGGGACCTAGATCTCGATATGCATGAGGCTCCAACCAAAATACATACTAGACCACAGATATACCGGGATAACAACCGCAGCCATATATCACCACATGATACACGTGAGCGCTTAGACCCAGTGTACCGATATACGTGGGAATTTAAACCCACAGTATAACATACTATGACATATGTGGGGACTCTGGCCCACTATATATCACTCCATGACATACGTGGGGACTCTGGCCCACTGTATACCACTTCATACATGTGGATTTTCTAATTTCTCGATATCACCAGATCACCATCGACACGGGACCTAGGGCATCAACAGACGAAAACACTACAGAGGGACTCCATTCCCAATGCAAGTTATCCGTCCAGACTCGATTTATTAACTATTATAATTTTTCCCCAAACAAAGCCATTCTCATCTTTTTCATTCTTCTACTTTTTGAAAACCTAACTAATTAAGTAGGGCTAAGCATTAATACACATTTTCCAACTAACAGGTAACAAGGAATATGGAAATAAGACAGGTAATGCAATTGGTGGGTCATCACTGAACTCCTATTACTTAATGCAACATAACATAACTGAAGCGATAAAACTTTTATAAAATTATGGAAAGGTTTAAATGCATCCGGGGCTTGCCTGTGTTGCAGTGGCGGTTAGTTCTCATCGAGATCACATGTGTTACTCTTGACACCAACTCCTGGGATGGATGACACCAACAATATGGATCCACGACTTCAACTTCAACAGTGGATGGCATCTTTCGAAGATCATATACCACGATCCATTCCACCCTCTCGATATGACTACACGTTGTAATGACGCATGTTTTAGCATGATGGAATGTATGACATGATGCATGATGTCGTGGTACTCATCCTCGTCAGAATCATCGTTGATGCCGAGGTTGACGGTGTCCTAGACACGGAGGGTCTGGGGATTCACCTCCATCACCAAGGCCCACTCTGGATAATTCGTCTGGGTCAACATCAGCCACGCGATGTTCGCCGATGGCCGCTCGATGAGGCACTCTATGATGCGCGAACCGGAGCGGTTGCGTAGGCGACGATCTGTGGAGCGGCTGCAGTGACGTGGCGGTGAACGCGACAGCTGGACTTTATTCTCGCTGGACGGTGAGGCCATGGCGACTACGAAACATGGCAAAAACTCAGCTCTGATGCTAAATGTTAGAACTCTGATCTCTGCGTGAGAGAGAGGAAGCCTCAAGACACGGACAGAGTAGAAGACTCGAGGGGTAGTATTTTGTTGCTACTAATGTGGCGGACTTTCTATTGAATGTCATTGACTATTTATAGGGGATTACATGGTTTACAAATATTAAGTAAATCACAAAATCAATCATGGCATGATTGTGATCAATTGTTGCCATCCCAACAACCTAGGCCATGCCGCAAATCTCTACTTGCTAATTATCTTCTACCTTCTACAATTAGCATGCTCGGGACTTATTCAAACAGTAGTGTTGATGAAGAGGAGGGCGCTGTTAGGCAACCGACCTCCTACCAAGATGGGCCGTGGCCTAGCATCGTAGTGGGCCAATGGGCCATGTGTGTGTGGTGTACACCGGTCAGCGAAGTATAAGCTGTGACCGCGCGCTTGTAACCGAAAGAAAGAACAGAAATCTAAATCGATCCCCAACTTGCCTCCCATGGAATTCAGCCGTGTTCCGTCTCGTTCTCCTCAATTTCTTGCTACAATTTCCCCTAATTCCTCTTCAGCTACCTTGGATCCTAACATTTGGTATCAGCAGCTTGGTTGATTTGGGCAAAAAAATTTCCCCAAATCCTTCCAACCCTGGCGCCAAAGAAGAGGAATCCACCGAATTATCAATTCGAGATGGCCGAGTCGTTGGAGGACCTAAAGATGGTGATGGAGATGATGGCGAAGCAGTTCGCTGGCTTCGAGCAAATGGTCTCCATCTCCCTCGACAAGCTCGACGACCTCGGGAACTGGCGCACCACGGCGGAGGAGTCGCTGGATAAGCTGTTGAAGCAATCTGCCGAGATGGCAACCTGGATGGAGGACACCGTGACTCGGCTCTGTTAGCTAGAGTTTCATCACCAACCGCCACCGCTTCCCCAACCCTCGCTCCAGTGGTAGCAGCAGCCCCCGCAAGTGGCGCTATCGATTCAGCTAGGGATTGACCTCAACGTTGCCGTAGCTGCGTTGACATTTGCGTCGCCATTGCAGACCGACATGCCCATGGGGCCCGACGCGGGCGGAAGCCTCCCGGAGCGCTTCCGCCGAGCAATGGTCATGGTACGACTCATCCGCAAATTCCCCCTGTTTTCGCCCCTCTTCTGCATGCCGATGAACAACACCTTCATCATCCTCCATTTTCGAAGATGGAGTTTTCCAAATTCAATGGCTCTAACCCTAGGTGGTGGCTTGATCAATGCGAGGTCTACTTTGAGATCTATGCAGTGCAGGACAAATTGAGGATGCGCTTCGCATCTCTGAGCTTCTCGGGAGCGTAGACATGGCTGCAGACGGTGCAGCGCTACGGACAGATCACTGAGTGGACTAAGTTGGCTGAGATGGTGCTGGCCAAGTTCGACAAGGACCAGTACCAGATGCTACTCACCCAACTAGACGCCATCAAGCAGTCGGGGACCACGCTCGAGTACCAAGTGGATTTTGAGAAGCTAGCGTACGAGGTACTGTTGTACAATTCGGCCTTCGACGACACCTTCTTCGTCACCCGGTTCGTGGCGGGATTGTGTGACGACATCAGAGCAGCCATTCGTCTGCACCTGCCACACGACATCGACACAGCAAGTGTGCTCGCACTGATTCATGAACAAGAACACCCTGTTGCATCCTCTGGGTGGGATTTCATCAGAGCGGCTGCGCGTGTTTAGGGCGAGAAGCTGAAGTAGACCGAGACTGGCAAGATTCCTATCAAGCACACCAAAACTAAAGCCGAAGACAAGCTGGCTAGTCTCAAGTGATTTCGCTGACGCAACGGATTATGCTTCAAATGTGGTGAGAAATGAAGCCCGGCTCATACTAGTCTAGCTCATGTTTCTCTGCATGTGTTAGAAGAAATCTTGGATGCTCTGGAAATTGGTGAAGATTAGGTGGATATTGAAATGGATGAGGAGGATCAGGACACCCCTGAGTCTGAAGTGTTGGCTGTTCAATCCTCCAAGACCTAGCAAAAGGCTCAGCGACAGACAATGAAGCTGTTGGCACTGGTAGGCAAGCACAGGGTGTTGATTCTCATTGATTCTAGGAGCGTGGGAACCTTTGTCAGCTAACAGTTGGTTCAGCAAATGAACTTAGAAACCAGACCATTGTTTTGAGTCTAACTTGTAGTGGTTCATTCAGGGGCATTATTTTGAGTCAGAAGCCAAGGTACTACCCCTAAAGTGCTAGGACATTATCCTGGGACAAGATTGGCTGGGGGAATTGTTGATGAAACCTTATCGGCAGTCTACCACGGGATACCCCGAGGTAGTAGATTGCGGTTGGAGGGCACGCTAAGATCTACGATCCGGATGTGAGACACAAGATGAACACTGGGGTTTATCCAGGTTCAGGCTGCTCGGAGGCGTAATACCCTACGTCCTATGTCTCTATTGCTGTATTGATGAGATATCAAAAGTCGTGTTCTAGGGGGGTCCTTGCCCGCCTTATATAGTGGGGGGGCAAGGTTACATATCTAGGGTTTCCCCTATGGTCGGTTACATTAAGCCGTATCCTTAGAGTGCACAGCTAGATCTAACCAACTAAGATTGCTTGCATGCCAAGTAGCCTTCAGCGCCCGCGTGGCCCACTGACATGGTCGGTAGCGAACCACGGGCTCTGTCTTGTCGTCCAGCCCACCAATCAGGATGATGATGGACTAGCCTTTGTCTTCTGGTCTGGGCCGTCTAGACCAAGCAACCCAAAGTCTAGGCATGAGGGTATACGGGGTCTATACCCCCACAGGAATTTAGTCCTATGACAGTGGACTACAAAAAAACTATTGAGTTCAACCATGAGGGAAAAATCATTAAACTCCAAGGAGTGGTGAATAAAACCTCCAGTTGTCCTCCCATCAGTTCTCACAAGCTTAAAGGGCTGCTCAAAAAGGGTGTTGTGGCTCACTGCATTCAGATGCAAGTAACTACTGCAACAGTGACCTCAATTACAAGGCTGCACAACCAGCAGATCATGTTGGGCATTCTGTTCCACCGGAAATTTCTCAATAGTTGCAAGAATATGCAGAGTTGTTTGATGAATCAACTGGGTTGCCCCTAGCAAGAGCTGCAGATCATAGAATACCATTAGTCACTGGTGCTTAGCCAATAAGTGTCAAACCTTACAAATACTCACCAATCCAGAAGACTAAGATAGAGAAGCAATTAAAACAGATGCTAGCTCAGGGAGTAATCAGGCCCGTTACAAGCTCCTTTGCATCCCCTGTTCTGCTGGTGAGAAAGAAAGATGGCACATGGCGATTTTGCATTGATTACAGGCATCTCAATGCTATCACAATCAAGAACAAGCATCCAATGCTAGTGGTAGATGAGCTTTTGGATGAATTGACTAGTTCCAAATGGTTTGCCAAACTTGACTTCAGATCAGGGTACCACCAGATTTGTATGGCTTCAGGTGAAGAGTATAAAACTGCATTCAGAACTCATAATGTCCTATTTGAATTTCTAGTGATGCCATTTGGTCTGACAAATGCTCCAGCCACCTTTCAGAGCTTCATGAATGAAATATTTGCTAACCTCATGAGAAAAGGGGTACTTGTTTTCATGGATGATATACTTATATACTCCAAATCCTTGGAAGAGAATGCCACCTTGCTGAAGAAAGTGTTTGAAATCTTGAAGCAACAAAAGTTCTTGATAAAGAAGTCCAAATGTTCCTTTGCTACGTAGAGTGTGGAATATCTGGGCCATGTTATTTCTGAGCAAGGGGTTGCAACAGATGTCTCTCAGATCAAAGTTGTGCAGGAATGGCCTACTCCCAAGACAGCAAAGCAGCTAAGAGGGTTTCTGGGCCTCACTGGATATTATAGAAAGTTCATCAGGCATTATGGCCTTATCAATAAACCACTCACTGACTTGCTGAAGAAAAATGTTCAGTTTCAATGGACTCCAACTACTGAAACAGCCTTCCAGACCCTTAAATCTCAGCTGATACAAGCACCAGTGCTGGCTGTTCCAGATTTTTCTAAGCCATTTGTCCTTGAGACTGATGCTTGTGACACAGGCATTAGAGCTGTGCTAATGCAGCAAGAGCATCCTGTGGCTTATCTTAGCAAGGCATTAGGGCCTCGAAACCAAGTCTTATCAGTTTATGAAAAGGAATGCATGGCCATCCTTTTGGCAGTTGAAAAGTGGAGGCAATATTTGCAACACTAGCCTTTTGTTATTAGAACTGATCATAGAAGTTTGCAACACCTCACTGATCAGAGGGTAGCAACAAAATTACAACAAATGGCTTTACTCAAGCTTATGGATCTTCAATTCACCATTCAATATAAGAAAGGGGCCACTGTCGATGAAATCTCGTCGGCAGTCTACCAAGGGATACCCCGAGGTAGTAGATTGCGGTGAGGAGCACGCTAAGATCTATGATCTAGATGTCAGACAAGATGAACACACCAGCCAACTAGGGTTTATCCAGGTTCAGGCCGCTCAGAAGCGTAATACCCTACGTCCTGCGTCTCTGCTGCTGTATTGATGAGTACCAGAGTATAAGAGATCCGACCAGATAAGATTAGATCTGATGAAAGAGAAGGGTTCTCGATGAAAGAGAAGCGTCCTGTCCTAGAGGGGGTCCTTGCCCGCCTTATATAGTGAGGGGCAAGGTTACATATCTAGTGTTTCCTCTATGGTCAGTTATATTGCGCTGTCTTCTTGGAGTACACAAATAGATCTAACCGACTAAGACTCCTTGCTTGGCAAGCAGCCTTCAACACCTGTGCGGCCCACCGACCTAGTCGGTAGAGGACCATGGGCTCCGTCTTGTCGTTCGGCCCACCGATCAGGATGATCAACCTTCGTCTTCTGGTCTAGGCCGTCTGGACCGAGCAACCCAAAGTCTAGCTACGAGGGTATACGGGGTCTATACCCCCATAGCTAGTCCCCAGGCACCATGTATCTTGAGGGAGGCACCGTCTTGACTTGTGCCGAGCAGTGTAGATGCAGACCACGCAGCGCCGACCAGTGAAGATGTCGACCACATGGGTTGACCAGTGAGGATGCTGACCACGTAGTGCCGACCAGCGAAGACGCCGACCACGTAGAGCCGACCAGCTTCACCCGAACAGTTCATAAGTCTGCTCCCGACCACCGCTCCCGTCAAGGAAGGTGACATGTCGAAAGATGCATGGTGTTCCAAGAAAAAGAAAAAAATATTTCCACGTCCTGAGACATGGGCCCACGTTAACATGTGACACGAAGTATCACTGGGATGCTAACATGAACGATCCATAGAGGCAAGGGTACTGAACCAGGAACAGAAGATAGGCCCAAGTAATCACGAGGTGACGTGGGCCCACGTAGTCCCCAAGCTCGATAGAAGATAGAATATGTTGTATTGAGCTTTTTAAGAAAAAGTCAAATAAAATACCAACTAGACATAGAAAATGCTGAATACCCATTCTAGAACTAAGGATAGAAAATAGGCCCAAGTCATCGCGAGGTGACGTGGGCCCACATAGTCCCTAAGCTCGATAGAAGATAGGATATGTTGTATTGAGCTTTTTAAGAAAAAAGTCAAAAATAGCATCAACTAGTCGGGGCCAGTATCAAAGGACTAGACGTGTTCCAACTGACTCGTGGTCCCCAAGTGTACTCAGGATGAGTCATGGGCTCGATCGGGTCAAGGACACTGAGAACCCATGGTCCGTAAGCACCACTGGGTGGGAAACTACCACACAGTCCCCAAGTGTACCCAAGACAAGTCACAGGCTCGATCGGGTCAAGGGCATTGAGAACCACCACTCCGTAGACACCTCTGCGTGGCAAGTCAAATGCGCAATCCCCAGGTAAGTCCTGAACAGAGCACATGCTACGTGGCGCATGGCATGGAGCCGAGGCTCTGTGGTACGTGACGCCGGGCCGAGGTGACTATGACGAGTCCCCAAGCAGCGCGAGGTCAGAGACGAGGATGTGTAGTGCGCGACACCGAGTATGGAGAGGCGCACGGAGTATGGAGAGGCGATGATAATCCTTGATCCAATCCCTGAGCGTACGGGTTGTGCTCGGCAATCGAACCTTGTCCCTGAAAAACAAACATGAAGAGTGGTAGTACATGTTGTACAAATAATTGATCGAGGTGATAACATTTATGTCATTTTCAATGTCTAGTATGTAGAAAAAATGATGTCGACAATTAAGTTTTGCCCCCACCCTCGAAGCGAACTAACTCTGTCGGGTGACTAGGGATGCGCTAGTGAACAGCGTAGGACCGCCGAGATCACTAGGTACCTAGTACGGTTAGAGAGCGACTGCCGAATCTCCTAGTGCCATGTAGCACGGAGCTGTAACACATCGTAAGAGGATCAAAGCAGTGCCTTGTCAAGTCATTCTCGACGGGCAAGAAACAAAGTTTAATTGTGACTTATGTAGGTCGTATGTATGACAAATAGTGCAAAAGATACAAAGCTGTGTAGGAAGATAGGACAACGAAAAGCTTTATTAACTAAATAAAATTAGCTTGTCTTTGGAGACATGTTGCTGTAGCGGTCGAAGACACCGAGGACCTGTAGTCTATAAGCACCACTGGGTGGAAAACTACCACGCAGTCCCTAGGTGTGGGAAATAGAAATATTTGATCCGAAAAATCAGTCCCTAGAATTTAAGGAATAAACTGGATCTAATTCAGAACGAAATATATGGTTGAAAACAAATTTGGGATTAGATCCCAAAATTCCTGGGTACGTGCTCAATAACTGGGATTTGATACGCAAACCCGCACACGGGGAAAAAATATTTTGGCGCACACGTGGATTCGGGACCATGAAGGCCCAACAAGCCGCGTCCACACGAGTCAAGCGAGCCCAACCCTAGAAGTCAAAAGGGAGTCACCCGAATGGTATAAATAGCAGGCCTCACTGCGAATCGCAATCCTTCCCCACTGCCCACTCTCGCATTAGTCGAGCGATTAGCCGCTTCAACCCGAGCAACTACCGCCATTCCCGATCCACCACTGCCAATCCGCACACCACTGTGAATCAATCGAGCAGAACTAGCGCATCCGCTCCACCCTCACATTCTGCTCAACCAACTAGCCACCGTCCTCATCGGAGATGGCGAAGAAGGGAGCCAAGAAGGCGAGGAAGTCATCCGGATCTAGCGCACCAGAGCTGCAATGGTAGCAGTCGACCTCCTCGTGGGAGTTGCTACAAGCCCTCATCGAGGACGGCTTGCTCCCCTATAGGAGATGGAGGCGTGGCATGAGCCACGCGGTGAGGACTCTCCTCGTCCCCGAGATGGGGAATTTGTAGTCTTTGAGGACATGGTGCCACGGGGACTCGGTGCGCCCGTGAATGGGTTTCTCCGAGAACTCTACACCTACTGGATGATTTCTATTTGTAATCTGGACCCCAACTCCATCATGGCCATTTCCATTTTCATTGCCTTCTGTGAGATGTTCCTGGGGATCGACCCCCATTTCAATATGTTCCATCACTTCTTCCTGTTGAGGAAGAAGGGGGTGGAATCTGGGGGGTCCCAGATTGCGGGAGGGTGCTATGTGCATCTTCAGGACGGCATGAAGATGCACTGGCTAGGAAGTCGGCACCAGACAGCCGTCAAGGGGTGGAACGCGCGCTGGTTCTATATGAGACGGGATGTGGAAGGGAGAAGGGTGCCCTGCGACATCACACAGGTGCCAGAGTGCAATCCAAGGTGGTCAGAGCAGCCAACGCCAGATGAGATGTACTAGGTGAATGAGCTACTGGCCTTGATGGACAACAAGGTTGTCAATGGCATGCCTGTTGCCAGGACCTGGTCGGTCCATCGGATCCAGCCGTGTAAAGAATGGGTGAACCGCCTGTTCGAGTACTCTGGGCGGGCCGACCCCTCCCGAAAGACCCAAGAGAGGCTATCGCTAGAGGCGTTGAACCAGCGGATGGCTTCTTTGTTTGAGAAGTTTGACCTGAGCACCAACTTCCTAGAGCAGCGTGCTCGGTCCTACGACATTACCCGACTACCACCAGATGTAAGCCGACCAGTTCCACATTTTGATTTTATTAGTGTATGCTGGTATGTGACGATGTCTGTATAACCTGAATTATCTGACTGTCAGACTTTACTTGGACAGGATGGAAGGTGTTCTTCTCTACTGTGCTGGTGGAGCCATGGCCTTAGGGTCAGGCGTAGGCCTGCCAGCACAGAACTAAGGAGTTTCACTATTGGAACAAGACCCAAGCAAGGCAGGGGATAGCAATCATGACCAGCCCAGATGACGATGAAGTCCCTGCTGCTTAGGCAAGGCGCCGAGCAGCGGGTAAGCGGCCCATGGCAGAGGCCGCCAAGAAGAAGAGGTCCTCCACTCTACTGTCCGAGGGCAAATTGAACTGGACGGCAGAGCACAGGGGGGTGAGAAAAGAAAAACGCTAGCCACCCCGGAGTCATCGGACGATGATCTGTTGACGCTGAACCAGTGCCAATAGAAACGTCAAGCCCTGAAGCCTCATGCAGGGAGAACGCCGATGCCCCCCACCTCAACGACGTCGAGGAGGATTGTGCGGAATGCACCGCCAGCCACTCCTCCCCTTTGGCGGGTGAGTACTGCTTCAACCACTCGGCCGGAGTAGCCCAGGGGGTCAACATCGCTAGCACTGTCACCGTCGCCTGCACTGCACAGGGCGGCGACGCCTCCAGCCAAAACCACTTTGTCGCCTGGGCACCAAGAGGTGGTGAAGGAGCCAACTTCTCCGGTGCGCCCCACCGGGACGAGCGGAATGGGCGAGGCACTGGGCCGAGTCCCCGGGCATGGCAGCAGGGTGTCAAGCAGGACCCCAGGTGCTTCAAGCAGGGGAGCAGTCCCACGGTTCAGAGGGGGCTCCAACGGTCAGCCAGGTAAATGAGTTCACATTTCTTGAATGTTCTTGACTTTGTGCTTGTTGTGAAGAAACCATGACTGTAAAATGACTTATAGCCATGCACCACCGTCGACAACACCAACTCCACCCCCCGGCCAGACCACAATGCCGACCACCAAGCAGGCATCAGGTGGCAGTGCACTGCGGTCCACGAAGCAAGGAGAGGCGACAAGCAGTGCCGCAGCACCTGGCCGGCCGACCCCAACATCGACTCGGCAGCCAGAAAGGCGGGTGATGCCGTCCGACCAGTCGTTGGCGCAACGGGACGTCCGCCGAGACACACGCCGGCCCAGGTGGGGCCGAGGATGTCGACGCCACCTGAAGATGTCGTGGAGGTGCCGTGGGTGCCGAAGACGCAGCGCCCCAACTTGCCCATGCAGTGTGTCTTTACGTCACGCAAGTTGGGGGAGGATAGCTTCAGTGTCATATGAAGAGCTTTTGGATGACGACATTGACACGAGCATACAGGATGTGTTGGAGGTGTTGCACGACAGGATCAAGGTAAAACCCTCCGGGCAGCCAACGTCGATCTGAGGCATAGGCCCGAGTCTACCGTGAGCGTGAGGTCTTGCGCGAGGAAGAACTTGCCGCTCTGCGCCGCAAGGTGGAAAACATGGAACAAGCCAACGAGAGTAAGTAGACTTCTCTTACGCATTCCACGTTGATCCTTGCTGCACATTTATGGGTGCTTTTTGTAGCCGTGGCTCGAGATCACCGAGCTGACTAGTAAGTAGAACAATGTAGAGTCGTTGTGTGTAGTCTGCCGTATACTGGATGGACCAGGATATGCTAACCACCAGTGCTTTGTTATTATAGACCTGAGGTAGCGCCACTTGGCCCAGTTCCAGGTGCTCGAGGACTGCATCGTGAGCCTCCAAGGAAAGATATGAGCCATGACCAACCATATCAAACCCGTATTAAGGGCCATCTTTCTAGAAGAAGAGCATCCTGCCAACCATGTAGGCAAGGAAATTGCTGTCGTCGACCAGTGCTGGAGGCTATGGCTGACGCTGCAAGAGTTCATCGCGGCAGGTGTTGGGTGCTATGTAGCCGCCACCGTGGTCCCTGTGGTCCGTGCCAACTACCAGAACGTGGAGCTGGCGACCATCAAGCACGGTATCCCTGCAGAGGTTCCTAATGAAGAAGCCAAAGAACTCCAGGCCTTGTCTGGCCCAACTGCCACCGCCATCATTGAAGATATGACACTGATCGACGATCCTGCAAGAGGTGGTGGTGGTCAGTAGGCAGTAAACAATGTATTTATGTAAAAACACTGTTTGTAAGTTGTGCCGAGCACTGGGTGCTCATAAACTTTTAGCATATTGATGTAGACAAGTAGGCATGTTTAAGCGGGTGATAAATATTTTGCCATTTTTTTCTTTTTTAGATGCATATTTATGCATAGTTCATTTTCTGAAAAATGTCGCCAGTTAAGTTTTCCCTCCACCCTCGAAGCGTGCTAATTCTGTCGGGTGACTAGGGATGCACTAGTGAACAACGTAGGACCGCCAGGATCACTAGGTTCCTAGTACTGTTAGAGAGCGACTGCTAAATCTCTTAGTGCCATGTAGCGCGGAGCTGTAACACATCGTAAGAGGCTTCGAGACAGTGCCTTGTCAAGCCGTTCTCGGCGGGCAGAAAACAAAGTTTAACTAAGACTTATGTGTGCATGTATGACAGATGTGTGCCCATATATAGAATTGTTATAGGAAAAGAGAACAACAAAGGCAACTTTAGTAAATATCTAAATATCAAAGATTTGAGTACATATCTTATTCTATGGGTAGAAGCGTATGAGGAGATCGATGTGCCAGGAATTGGACTCCTCAACACCCTCCATTGTCTCCAACTAATAAGATGTAATGTGTGTGATAGCCTTGATCCTAAACGACCCTTCCCATCTGGATGACAGCTTGTGCAGACCATCTGTCTTCTGGATTCGTCGTAACACCATGTCGCCGACCACGAACAGCCTGCCTTTGACATTGCGGTTATAGTAATGACGCACTAAAGCTAGGTACTTAGCTGTCCGAGCATAGGAAACGAGCGCTATCTCCTCTTTGGCGATGATGTCAACTTCCCTAGCTTCATTGGAGGCTTCTTCGTCGTAATGCTGGACACGTGGTGAAAGGAGTGCAACCTCGGCTGGTAGGACAGCCTTGGATCCAAACACCATGAAGTATGGGGAAACTCCAGTGTTGCGACTGGGCTGGGTACAAAGTCCCCAGACCACGGCAGGTAATTCCTTGAGCCACTGACCAGGTTTGAGCTCCTTGTCATCTCGGTATACCCATTTGTGCAGGGCGTCGAGGATCATACCGTTAGCTCGTTCCACCTGTCCATTTGCTCAAGGATGAGCGATGGATACATATTTGACTTTGATGCCATTATCATCACAAAGTCAAAAAACTCATCGCTGGTGAACTGAGGGCCTAAATTGGTGATGATGGTATTGGGTATGCCAAACCGGTGCATGACATCATCAAGGAACTGTACCGCTTTTTCGAACGAGGCTTTTTTGACGGCTTTGTACTCGATCCACTTGAAAAACTTGTCGATGAGTACGAAGACACACATGTGTCCACCAGGAGCCTTCTTGAAGGGACCGATCATGTCACGTCCCCAGCATGAGAACAGCCAAGCGACCGGGATGGTCTGGAGTTCATGTGCAGGGACATGAATCTACTTGGCGAACATCTGGCAATTTTTGCACCGACGGACATAATCTTCTATGTCAGAGACGGCTGTCGGCCAGTAGAACCCTGCTCAGTAGGCTTTGTCGACCAGCGTCCGGGATGCCGATGGTTCCCACAAGTGCCCGCGTGAATATCCTTCAGAAGCTTCAAACCCTCTACTTGGGTGATGCATTTCTCGTAAAACACGGACCTTGGGGCCTTGCATATCAGCTCATCATTAACCATGAGATAGGCGCGGGCTCTATGGACCAGCTGTTGGGCTTCGATCTTATCCTCCAGAACAAGGTGGTCATTCAGGTATCTAACAAAGGGCTCTCTCAAGTCGGGCTGGGGAGGCGCTGCTCAGTACCATCATTAGATTCCTGCTGGCCGGGGTAGCTATCTTCTACTTCTTATGCTTTGCCACTGAGCACTGCTATGAGTTGTCGATAGCGGTACTAGGCGCAGGTGCTTCATAAGCCTGATCGGGAATTGAAGGCTTAAGCAAATCTTCAACAAAAACACCAGGTGGTATCTCGGCTTGGTATGATCCTAGTTTAGATAGTTCATCAGCACCTGTGTTCTTGGCGCATGGTATGTGGGTGAATTCTAGTCCATAGAACTTGTTCTCCAACTTGCGAATTTTAGCAACGTAGGCATCCATCTTTTCGTTGACCACATCCCAGTCTTTGTTGACCTGATGAATGACCAGAGTAGAATCTCCATACACCAGGAGCCATTTAATGCCTAGCTCGACTGCAATGCGAAGGCCATGCAGGGCCACTTCGTACTCGGCCACATTATTGGACGCTTTGAAATGTATGCGCAAGACGTAACGGAGCGTGTCCTTGGACAGAGAGATGAAATATACTCCTGCCCCGGCACCATCGATGTTCAAGGAACCATCAAAATACATCTTCCAGTGGTCAGGAGACGTGTCGGCCAGGGGCAAGCTGAGGTCTGACCACTCCACAATGAAATCGACTAGGGCCTAAGACTTCACAGTGTTGCAATTGCAGAAGTTCAGCGTATTTGATAATACGGCCACTAGCGTCTCTGTTGTGGAGAATGTCGCCAAGTGCAGCTTCCATGACCACCGTGATTTTGAAGGCTTGGAAGTAATGGAGGAGCTTCCATTTGGTGATCAGGAGTGTGTATAGTAGCTTCTGCACGTAGTTGTATCGCTGCTTGGTTTTGTTGAGAACCTCGCTAACATAGTAGACTGGGAGCTACACCCCGTAGACGTGCCCGAGTTCCTAGCGCTTGACCACCACCATGGTACTGACCACGTTGGTTGTGGTAGCAATGTAGAGGAGAAGCTCCTCGCCTTCTTGCGGCTCCGTGAGTATGGCGAGTTGCCAGGTACTCCTTGAGCTGTCTAAAAGCTTTGTTGGCCTCCTTCGTCCACTCAAATTTCTCCTTAGCTTTGAGTAGCTTGAAGAAGGGGAGCCCTTTTTCGCCCATGTGAGAGATGTAGCGGCTCAGGGCCGCCATGCAGTCGGTGAGTTTCTAGATATCCTTGATGTTTTGTGGTGGTTGCAGGTCCAGCATGATTTGAACCTTGTTGAGATTTGGGCGTATGCCGTCCTGGCTGACGACGTTGCCGAGCAGGATCCCGAAAGGAACACCAAAGATGCACTTGTTGGGGTTTAGCTTCCATTGAAAATTATTGAGGGCCGTGAAAGTCCTCTGGAGGTTGGCAACCAGTCTATGGGAATCTGTGGTCTTCACCACCACATCATCTACATACGCCTCGACAGGTCAGCAGTGATCTCATGCTCGAGGCAGGCCTAGATGGCCCGCTGGTAAGTAGCTCCGACGTTCTTGAGGCCAAACGACATGGTCATGTAGCACAAAGCTCCGAAGGGGGTGGTGAAGGCGGTCTTCTCCTGGTCCTCCCTCTTGTGGGCTATTTGGTGATAGCCCAAGTAGCAATCTAAGAAGGACAGCAGCTCACAACCTGTAGTAGAATCTACAACCTCATCAATTCGAGGGAGATTGAAAGCCTGTTTAGGGCAGTGTTTGTTGAGATTAGTGTAATCAACGCACATTCTCCATTCCTTATTCTTTTTTAGTACAAGAACCGGGTTGGCTAACCACTCCGGGTGATACACCTCTTTGATGAAGCCAGCTACTAGAAGCTTGGCCACCTCTACCCTAATGACTTCCTTGCGGTCACGAGCAAACCGATGCATCTTTTGCTTGATAGGTTTAGCAGTCTTCAAGACGTCTAGGTAGTGCTCGGCCTTTCCCTCAGGACACCAGGCATGTCGGCGGGTTTCCATGTGAACACGCTGATGTGCTCTCAAAGGAATTGGACGAGCGCGTCTTCCTATTTGGGGAAACGGTAGCCCCGATCTTGGTGGTCTTCGAGGGGTCACTCGGATCGAGCTGGATCACCTTGTGCTGCTTGGCCTTATTGGAAGGCCGTCGCGTAGACTCGACTGGAACCTGGAGCTCCACAGGGGGCGCCTCCTTGACGTCCAGGCCGGTGTGCTCCATGGCGTGCTTCAACTCCTCGACCTCTACGGCTGCATAGTCATCAGACTTGCACACACATGTCATGAAGACGTTGCTGCGCAGGGATAGGACGCCCTGCTGGGTTGGGAGTTTCAGCATGAGGCACCCGTAATGAGGAACTACCATGAACTTGGCAATCCCTGGTCGGCCAAGGATGGCATGGTATATGCCTTCGAAATCGGCCATAATGAAAGTGATGTGGTCGACGCGAAAGTGCTGCTTTGTCCCAAACTGGACGGGTAGCATGATCTACCCAAGGGGATATGAAGGTTTGCCCGGCATGATGCACCAGAATGGAGACTCGTATGGCTTGAGGTCTTCCTGCTTCAGCCCAAGCTCCTTGAAAGCTGCGTAGAACAGAATGTTCAGGGCACTGCCGCCGTCAACGAGCACTTTCTCAAAATATACGCCATCTATTAGCGGGTCCAGGACCAGCGGGAACCAGCTGGCATTGGCGATTTTAGTCCACATGTCACTACGGCTGAACGATATGGGCTGCTCAGACCAGGCGGGCACCTTGACATCCGCGATGAAGTTGTCAGCCTGCTGGATAGCCACGATGGCTCGCGTCAGCAGCTTCTTGTCGTGGGCGTTCTCTAGTCTGACCTTGCCACCAAAAATGGTGGCAGTCACGTTCTTCATGGGATCCCTGTAGGCGTGCCGTGGGTTGGCGTCTTGAGCTTCTTCTACGTCGACATCCTCTTGCTAGACGGGCTTTTTGCCCTTGGCTTTGGGGGCCGGACATGCTTTTTGTTGGCCGTCCTATCCAGCGCCTCCTTCAAGACCTTGCACTCGCCCCGCATGTGGCCCTTGCCAGGATGACAGGGGCAATCCTGACTAAGGACCTTGTCGAGTTCTTCATCATTCATCCTCTTCTGGCCCTTTACCGCGTTGACAGAGGAATCATTGCAGTTACGCCGTCCGCCGTTGTAGTTGTCCCAACCACGTTGCCTGAATGAGCGATCGTCATCACGGTGGTCAGGCTCGCGATTGTCCCGACGGTTGTGGTGATCGTTCCATCGGTTCGGCCGGAGGTCTTGATTACTGTCGCGGTCGTGGTCGTTATCACGGTGGTAGTTACGGTTGGGGAGAATAAGGTACCCCTCGTTCAGCCCGTCGTCGAGATGAGCGAACCTGTGGGCGGTGGAGAGGAGATCTTCCATGGTTCTCGGTCGCTCGAGGAGCAACTCCTTCTTGAGGTCCAGGCCGCGTGGTTGAACCAGGCCGACGACGAAAAGGTTAATCCCTTCCGCCGGGGTGACATTGATCACATGGTTCCACGCGTAGGAGAAGCGCCAGATGTACTATCGTAGTGATTTCCTTGGATGATGCTGGACTTGCGCCAAAGTGTACTTGGTGTTTGGCTGCACGCAGGTGGGCTTGAAGTTGTTGATTAACATCTGCCTGAGCTGGGGCCAGCTGTGGATATTGCTGGCATGCTGGAGGAGCAACCAGGAGGTAGCAACATTGTTCAGGACTACCGGGAGGTAGTTTGCCATGACGAACTGGTCGACTCTTGCTGCTCGGACTGCCACTTCATACAGCATGATCCAGTGCTCAGGGTCGTCCTGCCCATCGTACATCTTGACGTCCCCAATCTGGAAGTTTTTTTGCCAAAGAACGGCCTTAAGTTCCTCCGAGAATGGGGCTGGTTCGCTCAGGTGTTGTCGAGCACAGTATCGCTCATCAAGGTGACCATGGAGATCGCGATATTGGGGCTGCTCGACTTCCTGGTTGCGCTTCACACGACGGTTGGCCTGCTGCCTGTTGACGCGTTGGCGATTGCCGCGTTGGCGCTCGCCGTCGCGCGGCACCTCTCGTGGAGCGTCGTTGGCATTTGCCTGCCAATGTTGCTTGAGCGAAAGCCCCTCATGGTTGGACTCGTTGTCGGTGCCACTTTCTGCGGGTTGGCGACGACGACTGCGCCGAGACCACCGTGACCGATGTGAAGCGGTCAGCGACCCGGCAGAGCGGAGCTGAACCACCTATGCTTCGACGGCGATCAAGAAGCTTGGATTGCTTTGACCCTGGGTGTGTTCAGGGGAAGGTTGTTAAGTCGATCCATGGCCACCACGATGTTGGCCGTGGGAGTCTCGTGGACAATCTGATTCTCGACCATGTTGAACTCACCATCGAGGTTGCGTTGAAGGCGGCGCAGGTGGTGGCCTGCACCGTTGCCCGTGTTGCCTCCATCATTGGTGGCATTCGCATCTTGTGCCTCCAGAAGGCGTCAAAGCTCTTGATCGGTGTTGCGTCCTTTCCTTGCTTGCCTCTCCTGCTCGGCTTCATTTGGAACGGGAGGCTCGTCCATGCTGATCGCAAATATCACGCCGTTGAAACCAAGCGGTGTCCTAGGGGTGCCTGGTGCCACGTCGGGAGAACGGGTTTGGTGGTCCAGCGTGGTCAGGTTCTCCTCCTCGATGTGTTCCTGACTCCAGACCTCAGGACCCTCTTCATCAGAGAGGAGGTACTTGGTAAAGTCGAAGGAAACAGAGGGCGTCCCGTTGAGCCAAGAGAGTGGGTCGGACATGGCGTCGTCTTTGGGGATTGTTGCCGATCCAAAAGGACTCTGCTGCAAAGACACCATGCCGATCATGGGCCTACAGATCTTCTAGGACCAGAACCAGATTGGGATCTAGGTCCAGTAGATGGTCATCACGTGGCCGGGGAGCATCCTGCACGTTTCTCGCATAGAACGCGGTTGCGTTGTTCAACCCGTGTGGAAAGATGGGTGCATGGCTCTGGTCGGGGGCGCCTTTAGGTCCTGGGGCGGGCTGCATCCGCTGCGCCCGGTGCTGCAGCCTCTGCTCTGCTCATGCCTGTTGAGCGACGCGGTTAAACGCTTGCCGGTGCCAATGCACGTTGATGAACTCGTCCAGCCTAACTGGTTGGTGCGGGTGACAAGCCTGACTGCATGCATGGCGCTGCTGACGGTGCCCCTGGCCGGGCGTGGGCTGTCGTTGATGGCGCTCCACCATAGTAGGAGGCCTGCCTCGATGAGCGGCCGGTGGCCTTCTACGTGGTCGGCAGGTGGTGCTCGGGCCGGAGCCAGATTTGGATCTATTCGGCGTGGGCCACTAGCTTGGCCCATACGTCCTTGTTGGCGCAGAGCATTGACATCCTGACGGACAGGTGGTGGCCCACAAACCACGAGCAGATTTGGATCTGCGCGGCATGGCTGGTTGGTGCAGTTGCGCAGGTATGGTCGGACAGGGGTGAAGTCCAAGTACTCTTCACGAAGACGCGCAAAAGCGGACTCCACATACTTGAGGAGCTCAGCCAGACCTGCCCCGTGCCGGTCGATCATGTTGATTAGATCGGAGTTGTCGATGTGCCTCCTCTGGTAGCGAGGAAGCCGCTAGTTCGTCGCTGGCGTGGCCATCATCTCCGCCCTCGTCATGGGTGGCTCGAACGACCCCGGGGGCGGCCCCGAGATCTGAGTTGTCGGAGACATGATTGGTGCGGTCGGTTCTAGGGCCGACTGCATCACAGCCAGAGCTGGGACTGGCTGTGCTGCTCCCGCGAATGTGAGGGACGTCGTCACGCCGGTGGTCCATGTGAGTGAGGCAATGGTGAGGGAGACGCCCGCCTCGAAGTCCACGAAAGCCAGGAACGAAACCATCTGGATTGCCTGCTGATCAGATCACGCAGCTCCTACCTGGCACGCCACTCGATGAAACCTCGTCAGCAGTCTACTACGGGATACCCTGAGGTAGTAGATTGCAATGAGGAGCGCGCTAAGATCTATGACCTAGATGTGAGACAAGACGAACACACCGGACAACCAGGTTTATCCAGGTTTAGGCCGCTCGGAAGCGTAATAGCCTACGTCCTGCATCTCTGCTGCTGTATTGATGAGTACCGGAGTACAAGAGATCTGAACAGATGAGATCAGATATGATGAAAGAGAAGCGTCCTATCCTAGGGGGGTCCTTGCCCGCCTTATATAGTGGGGGGCAAGGTTACATATCGAGGGTTTCCCCTATGGTCGATTACATTGTGCATATTCTTGGAGTACACGAACAGATCTAACCGATGAAGACTCTTTACATGGCAAGCAGCCTTCAGCACCCGTGCGGCCCACCGACCTGGTTGGTAGCGGACCACGGGCTCTGTCTTGTCGTTCATCCCACCAATCAGGATGATGATGGACCAACCTTTGTCTTCTGGTCTAGGCCATCTGGACCGAGCAGCCTAAAGTCTAGCTTTGAGGTATATGGGGTCTATACCCCCACAGCCACCAATGCTGTAGCTGATGCATTGTCAAGATATGATCATGGATCTGCCATTAATGCAATTTCTGAGTGCACTCCAACTTGGATTCGGAAGCTACAGGAAGGTTATGTGGATGGTGAGCAGACAAAGCAAATGATTTCTGAATTGGTAATCACTCTAGATGCTCATCAAGACTATCAGCTCACTAATGGAATTCTAAAATTTAAAGGCAGAATATGGGTACGAAACAACAAGCTAGCCCAACAACACATCTTGATTGCATTACATGCCAGTGGGCTAGGTGGACATTCTGGAGTCAATGCTACTTACTCTAGAATTAAGAAACTATTTGCTTGGCCTGGGCTCAAAACATCAGTACAAGAGTTTGTCAAACAATGCCAAGTTTGTCAGCAAGCAAAAAACTGAAAGGATCAACACTCCTAGTCTATTGCAGCCCCTGCCAGTGCCTGAGCAAGCCTGGGAAATCATTAGCATGGACTTCATTGAAGGTTTGCCTACTTCAAATTATTACAATGCCCTACTTGTGGTGATTGACAAATTTACTATGTATGGGCATTTCATTCCACTCAAACATCTTTCACTGCTCTACAAATTGCTTAATTGTTCATGACTCATGTGTATAAGCACCATGGGCTACCAAAGGTCATCATTTCTGACAGGGACAAAATATTTACCAGTACTCTTTGGCAACAACTCTTTATACTGTCAGACACAAAGCTCAGGATGTGTTCTTCTTACCACCCCCAAACTGATGGGCAGACTGAACGCTTGAATCAATGTGTGGAGGGTTTTCTGAGGTGCCCTGTCCATTCATGTCCCAAGCAGTGACACAGGTGGCTGTCAGTTGCTGAATTTTGGTACAATACTTCAACACATTCAGCTTTGGCAAATCTCCATTTGAGGTTCTATATGGATATACTCCAAGACAATTAGGCATATCTAATCTACAATTGTGCACAGTTCCTAATTTGGAGCAATGGTTAACTGACAGAGAATTACTGTCAAGCTTGGTCAAGCAGCAGCTGTTGAGGGCTCAACAACGAATGAAGTCACAAGCTGACAACACAGGACTGAGCGACAGTTTGAGGTGGGTGATTCTGCCTTTCTCAAGCTACAACCCTATGTTCAGTCATAAGTAGCATCAAGATCCAATCAGAAGTTGTCCTTTCGGTTTTGTGGTCCATACAAGATTTTGGAGCGGATTGGTCAAGTTGCTTACAGGCTGGACTTACCCAGTGATGCCAAGATACACCCTGTGGTGCATGTCTCGCAGCTCAAAAGACATATTCCTCCAAGCACAGCTGTAAGTTCATACTTGTCTACTGTCTGCTCTGATCCTAATCAAATCTTGTGGCCAGTACAAGTGTTGCAGAAGCGGGTCATTCGATGGGGTGATGCTGCTATTCCCCAATTGCTGATTCAGTGGAGTCATTTACCTGCTGACATGGCAACGTGGGAGGATGCGGCCGACCTCTCTGCTCACATCGACGAAGTGGGAAGACGAGTGTTGTCGGAATTCTGACAGCTTGAGGTCAAGCTGCCTATTAAGAAGGGGGGAGTGTTAGGGAACCGACCTCCTACCAAGATGGGCCGTGGCCTAGCGTCGTAGTGGGCCAATGGGCCGTGTGTGTGTGGTGTACGCCGGCCAGCGAAGTATAAGCTGTGACCGCGCGCTTGTAACCGCAAGAAAGAACAGAACTCTGAATCGATCCCCAACTTCCGGCCAGCGAAGTATAAGCTGTGACCGCGCGCTTGTAACCGCAAGAAAGAACAGAACTCTGAATCGATCCCCAACTTGCCTCCCACGGAATTCAGCCGTGTTCCGTCCTGTTCTCCCCAATTTCTTGCTACGATTCCCCCTAATTCCTCTTCAGCTACCTTGGATCCTAACAGGCGTTGTCGACGTTGATGACGGAGGAGGCGGCCTTGCGTTCATCCAGCATGACCCACCCGCTAGGGCGAAAGCGCGGGTCATGCTGGCTGGTCTTGGGGTCAGCGGTGCAGGAGCGCCAGTGGTTTCAGACGGCGCGCAGGTCCGTGTAGCAGTCAAGGTCGTTGGTGGCCAGGAGGCAGTCGGTGACATGGTTGACGAGGTCCGCCGGGAGCGACGACCAGCCCTGCGCCATGGTCGACCGTCTGTTTGCGGTGAAGAGAGCAGGAGTGGCGGCGTTAAATAGCAGACCCAGCACGCAGGTGATATGAACGCTGCTCTGCACCTCCAGTGGTGGAAGAAGAAAGATCGGAACGGAAGTGGCGTTCCATATCTGCACCCGGCCGCATGCATGCATTGGCATTTACTGCTCGCTGCAGTTACGCTCATCGGAAATTACCACGCCGGCGCCCCCTCTCCGTGTGAGGTTTGATTCGTGATCCGCTCGAGGTGGACCCTGGGAGCTAGCTGGCCATTCCAAATTCCTCAATGTCATTGCTGCTCGCTCAACACAATTCAAATTTCAGACTCCAATTCAGCCAAAACCATTCGTCAACAGATCGGGCTTATAGCTTTTTATGGAGATGATGATAATGGGCTTTTTTAGCCCAAAAGGGCCCATAAATAAGAAAGCCGGCTCTTGCCGTCGTTTGTGAAAAGTGGATAGTGAGGAGTACGTCACTGTCATCCTATCGTACAATCAAACGATGACAAGGTGCAGTTTAAGTACTTACTAACTTGTTTTAGATTGAATTCCAGTGGTAGCTTAAATTCAGCCTCATATTATTTGTGCAAAAAATTCATTTTATTTTTTCCTAAAAAACTTAACTCGATTATGTTATATGATAAGTAATATTTTAGTTAACTTTTAAACTATGATTTTGAAATAGGAAAAGGAGAGGATGTTTTGAAAAAATATATCATTTTTCTAACACTGCTACATAATTTATTTTCAGCAGTGGGAGCTTTTTTCTGTGGATGCGGTTCTATTTCCCAGCGCCCCTACAATAGAGTCTTATAAGCATATGCCATCTCTAGCAATGCATTTGTTGAGGGGTTGTATTTTCAGTCGCCTCTACATTGTAATACTATGTCCTATTAGCTATTTAGATCTATGGTCCATACTTTTAGGAGTACGATAGCAAATTATTCTAGCAAAAGTGTCTGCTGATTTGAGATTTGCTAAGCACTGCCTTCCTAAGTTCCTAGAGACCCGGTGTTCCAAGAACACCGTCGAGGATTTTGTGTTTACCAATATGCATGCTTAGGCCTTGATTACTAAGGCTTCTCTTTTTAAACTAAAAACAGCTCCGGCTTCTCCTAAACCAACTGGTAAGACTTCTCCACAAGTTGCAGAGATAGAGCTAGAGAGAAACAAGTGCCGCATTCTTTACCGCATAAAAAAACAAGTGCGTTGTACCAAATTAAACAATAACATTGCATGGACTAACACGAATACTGATTACTTGAACATTAACATTCTAGACGGCACACAATCATACTAATTCAGTCCCCATCTATATATAGCCTTTAATAAAGTAAAATATGCGCACACCGAAGAATAGGTGACATAGCCGTCGAACTCAGGGTAGTTGGAGCGCCTTTTAACCTGTTAGAAGATGACCCGGAATGACATTAACGTAGATGCAGAAGAGTTGCTCTAAAGTGTAAGGGCGCAAGAAGGTAGATATCCAGACTTCCTCTGGTTCTTCGTCGTAGCATCCAATGTTTAACTTGTGGACGTGACCCTTGAAAAGGAATACCTCAGTGGGTAGGAAGTAGGCGCAGTTGGCCTCAACCATTGGGAAGCAATCGGTGTCGACAGCAAGGCATCTGACACCGAGGAAGAGAGCTAGGCTACCGATGCTGTTGACCCTCTCCATCACGATCCCAGCAGCGTCGATCTTGAAAACATCCATGCCACGGCACCTCGGCAAGACCGCCAACAAATCCCCTCCAGGAAGCTCAACCGCGTAACAACGGCACCACTCAGCATGCTGCTTGTTGAACAGAATCTCATCGAAGATGCCCCTGGCCCCGGCACTGGCACCTGGAACAGGTTCACAATTGATGGCGGCGGCAATCTTCTGAGGCAACCAGCTGCTTGCAGGACAGATGCCGTCGTTGCCGCGTATCTTTACAAAGAAAGACGCGCTCTGGGGATCCGCCCAGTACACCTCTCTTGACGAGACGGAAACTAGCACGAGAGTTGGCTTTGAACCAACGACGTAGGCAGCGAACGCCTCCGGCTGGGTTGGCAGTTGCGCCGCAAAACAGATCACTGAGCCGGTGAAGGGGTTGACGACGCTCACCGCGTGCGGGGGCTTCCTGGCCGCCAGAACGAGGAGGCCGCCGACGGTGCTTGTGATGAAGACGTAGTCACGGCCGTCGTGGTCGTGGAGGAGCGGCAGCAGCCTCCTGCGGAGGAAGCGGCCGGAGGCGGTGTTGACGAAGAGGAGGGCGCCGTCGTCGTTGGTGACGGAGGAGGCGACCTTGCCTTCACCTTCATCCAGCATGACCCAGAGGCTGGGACGGAAGCGTGGGTCATGCTGGCTGCTCCTGGGGTCGGCGGTGACGGAGCGCCAGTGGTGACAGACGGCGCGCAGGTCCACGTAGCAGTCGAGGTCGTTGGTGGCGAGGAGACAGTCGGCGACGCGGTTGACGAGGTCCGCCGGAAGCGACGACCAGTCCGACGCCATGTGGCCGCCACGATCGGCCCTCAAGGCTTGTTTCATGCGTGTTGCTCTGGCTTGCTGCTGTGCCGAGGCAGGCTAACAGAGCAGGAGGGTGTGCTAGAGTTTAAGTAGAGCCGGCAGGAAGGTGATGTGAAAACGCTCCCACGGGAGAATAAAGGGTCGGAAGTGGCATTTACTGCTCGATGCCGGAAATTTCGCTCATCGGAAATTACCACGCCGGCGCCACCTAGGCTCCAGTCCCTTGTGCGGTTTGATTCCTGCTTAGCTGGTCATTCCAACTTCCAAGGCTCCAACGTTATTGCTGCTCGCTCAACAACCACTCAAGCCAAGCCTCTAAGTTTCATACTGAAATTCAGCCTAAACCATTCTTCAACAGATCGCGTTTCTAACTTTCTATGAAGATTGATGACAATGTGCTTTCTAGCCCAAATACGGCCCATAAAACAAGAAAACGGTCATTGTTGTCTTTTTTTTTTTTTTGTTGGTGTGGGGGGGGGGGGGGGGGGGGGGTGCCACAACCTCAACGATGGATATACACTAAGTTCGAGCCATGGCAATTGCATACATCAAATCCGGCCACAAATAGAACAATTCAGAAGACAAGGGAGAGATTAGGTTAATGGTTTAGGTAAACTATAATTTAGTTTTTAATTCCAGTGGCCGCTTAACTTCAACCTCATATTATTTCTGAGACAAATTTGCTTTAAAAAATACTTAACTCCATTTATGTTATATGCTGAGTAATATACTCTCTCCAGTCCAAATTATAAATCACTTTAACTTTTTTGATATATGTATTTTACTATGTACCTAGATAAATAATATGTCTAGATACATATCAAATTGCATTCATAAAAAAAAATCAAAGTAAAGTACATTTTGAAACGGATGGAGTATTAATCAAAATTTTAAACTATATATGGTATGAAGTAGGAGAAAAGGGCATTTCTCTAACACTACTACATAATTGATTTTCAGCAATGGAAACTCTTTCTTTAGAGGTGGCAGTTCTAGTTCTAGTTGCCTTTACAGGTCACTCTAACTGAGCCATATCTAAAAATTCATTTGTAGAGGTGGTTCTATTTTCAGTAATGTCAAACCGAGCCGCCTCTAAAAATGCAATTCAAAAGAAAATTCTATTTCCAGCTGCCTCTACAGTAGTCTCAACAACCTCTAAAAAACCACAAATAAAAAACCGGGATCGTTACATCTTGGCTGCATTCGGATGTCTTCTTGCATCTGGTGTGATGCATGTTTTTTTTAATACGTGCATTGCACGAACCTCGTTAACAAGAAAGTGGGAAGGGTCGATAGACCTACATATAGATAATACAAAAGGCTTCACAGGTAATCTAAGGATTACCAGCGAAGTCTTCAACACAAACAAAAGCAAGAACATGAGGAACCCTCCACCTAACAACCACAGCGGTTGAGCCCAATACAAACTATCTCGACACATTGGAAGCCAGAAGGGATGGGAGCCATAGATGATAGAGCGGCAAAGCATCCGCTCTCCTCGGTGGCAAAGCATCCACCAAAACCACCTCGGCGGCAAAGCATCCGCCGGAATGAACGACCGCGACCTCGGTGGCAACACGCCCACCGGAAACGCAATCCCATGATCCGAAAGCTCCTCCGAGTCACTAGGGCCAATGCCCACAGGACCACGGGCGAGGTGGACTTACCTGCAAACACGCCGACGGCAAAGCATCCGCCCAAGCGATAACCCCTAGGCGGCAAAGCATCCGCCGGAACAACAACTACAGCTACAACGATTACCAGCTAGACAATCCAGTTGAAGAGAGACATGAAGCACGATTAGGTTTAGCAAAACGACCAAAGCGACCATGGAGCGGCGAGCTGTAGAGAAACTCTGGCGCTGGTGCCATGGGCAAGGAGCTCGAAGACCACGCCTTCAAGAAGAAAGTGGCGCCAAACGGCGTCACCGTCGTCCGCCCAACCAACATTGGGCTTGAGATTTCGCCCGTAGCTCCCTGCAAGCAAGTCACACAAAGAGACGCAAGACAACACCATTGACGCCACCACGGTGCCGATGACGTACCGCGGGAGCAGCTGCCCACACCACCATGGTGCGAGACGGCAAACGCAGCGGGAGCCGTGCGCCTCGCATGCCATCCACCTTAGTTGCCAGGGAAAATGCCCAGCGAGGGCAAGGGCAGGAGGGACCCCAAGCGGGAGGAGGTCCACCCGCCGCTGGCCCTGACCTAGGCCCCCACCTGCCCTGGACGTCCCTCCGGGGAAGGAGGAGCCGCCGGCAGCACACATGTGCCACTGCCCGACGCGGCCACCCGGGAGGAGCCCTGGCCATGGCCAGCAACCGGCCGGAGGGCGTGTCCCGGTCGCCGCCGCGGTACCCCGTCGCGGATCCGGCACTGGGCCCCTGGATCCGGCCCCGGAGGGGGGTTCCCGCCTGGCGACGCCAGAGACGGAGGTGGCGACCCGGAGACAGGGGGCGACGCCGGGAGCGGGCCGCCGCCAGAGGAGGCCGAGTGCCGGCTTTAGCCGCCGGATCCGGGACGAGGGGTGCCGGATCCAGGCCTAGGGGGCCCGGAACTGGCCCACGCGCGCCGCCGGCCACCCACGCCGGCCGACCATGGCACGCTGCCGGTCGGGGAAGAGGAGGAGGGGGAAGGGAAGGGAGGGGGAGGGGGAGGGGAGGGGGGAGGGCGTCGTGGATCAGGCCACCGCCGCCGCTAGGAGAGACGGCGGCGACGGCCGGGGGGCACGCCGGCGGCAGCGCTAGCGGCGCTGGGGAGTCGCCCCCGAGTCGCCCGTCCGAGAACGAGCGGTCGGGGGAAGGAAGAACCTGTGCTTCTACTTATTTGTTAAAAATGTGTGATGCATGCTTTAGAAGCACATGAACTATGTGGTGCGCCAATCACCATCTTGGATGTCTAATGTCTTCTTGCATCTGGTGTGAGTGTGATGGATGCTTTAGAAGCACATGAACGATGCGGTGCGCCCTCCGTCAGTCGTTTTGCTGCGGCCTGGACCATTCAAAGGATCCACGCAGCTTACCGATAGTTATAGTGTCTCATTACTGTACCGAGTACACATTAGTTGCTTTCCTTTTTTTGAGAAAAATACACGTGCACTTTTTTAAAAGATGCTACTAAACAAACCATGCATAGATGCGGGAAACATTTTTAAGGGGAAATTAGTTTTAATAAAAAAAATCAAAACCAAAAAGGCTCCAGAAAGAAACCATGTATTGTATATGTGTTTCATCATAAAAGGTATGTACATCGATACACCGAGCCTGACTCGGACGACGAGCCAACAATTTCATTGATCTCAGCAATGCAATGCTAACTCGTCATCAGCTTGTTTGAGCTGATCTATCCATCAGCGGCAGGCAGCAGGCAGGTCGTTGAGTGGAGCTTGCACAACAAAACCAAAAACAAAAATCATATTGGTCGTCGTCATGGATCAATGCATGGATCTCAGTAGACTTCAACGTTCCATTGCTCGCTCTTCTTGAGCTGCTTCTTGTACTCCATCCAGTCGATCCCTGATGAATGGTAATTGATATATAATGATGCATGAATGGTTAACCAAACCAATGCAGCAAATTAAGTAAAGCAACGAGAAGAGATGACAATATATGCAACATGTTAAGAGTATCGTAGTACAAATGTACAATGCAACAAAACATGTTTACGTACCGTCCTTGGCTGCAAGGTCGACCATGATGTCGTCGATGCCCTTCTCCATGCCCTTGAGCCCGCACATGTAGACGTAGGTGTTGTCCTTCTTGAGCAGCTCCCACAGCTCCTCCTTGTACTCCGCCATCCGCGTCTGGATGTACATCTTCTCCCCGGCCGCGTTCGTCTGCTCCCGGCTCACCGCGAAGTCCAGCCGGAAATTTTCTGGCGCCATCTCCTTCATCTTCTCCAGCTCCTCCTTGTACAGCAGGGTGTCGCTCGTCGGGACTCCCAGGAACAGCCACGCAAGGCCGGTGTACTGTATATGTAATTTCTGTTAGTTCATTCCATTCCTCACACTAACATTTGTATGTAAATTGCATTATTGTCTGTCTCTGTTGTCTAGTTGAGACTCTGGCTGGGACTGGGAGCACACATATACACACACTCACCTTGTAGTCCTCGTGCTCCTCGAAGAACATCTTCCACAAGAAGGAGCGGAACGGCGCAATACCGGTACCCGTTGCGAGCTGCATATATACATCAGGAATTCAGGGTTCAGGAGATGTTCAGTTGTTGTTTCATTCAGTTTACCAGTTTGTCAAGAATCATGTATATATGCATGATGAACTGGTTGCCCTGCAAATTAAACAAATAGCTAGCAATTCCATTATTCATGGATGGATGGATTGATGCGAGCTGAATAATCACCATGATGATTGTTGCATTGGGGTCTTTGGGCATGAGCATCTCCTTGCCCACTGGCCCTGTGATCTTCACGTCAGCGCCTGGCTTCAGGTCACCTGCAATCAGCGTACAAAGTTAGATCCTTTGAATACACATCTACGGTCCCTTGATAATCCTTAATTTGAACCGGTTCTATGCTTAGTCTGCATGGAAGAAATTAATCGAATCAAATTCGAACACGAGAGAGAGAGAGAGAGTAAAGAGAACTGACACAGGTAGTTTGAGCAGACTCCTTTGACGATCTCCCCTTGATCATTGGTGTAGACTAGCCTCTTCACGCACAGCGACACCTACACATATACAATAATAAATAAAAGTTTATTAGTTATCGTTTTAATTGATTTGGACAGAAGACATCGTGTATATATTTTTTTAGAAAGAGCGGCAAGAGGTTTGCCGATGTATATATTAGACGTGGGAAAAGGAAAAAAGGTTTGAAAATTACAGGACTAGTAGTCCCCCCAGTTCTGCTTGCATGCGAAAACCCGCCACTACGCCTAACCAGACAACAGCTATCAGAAAAAAGAACGAACTGCAGAACCAGGGAGCTAGACCACTGAAACTGAAAGCGACCAAAGAAAACACACCACTGCAAAAGGTTGCTATATCTTGTAATTCATGGTAATATAAGTTGGCGAGATGCATATATGCGAGCAACTCGAAGATATATGGCTCACCGTCTTGGAGTCGCCGAAATCTCCGAGGGCGCTGCTGGCGATGGAGTAGAGCCTGAGCTTGTGCGGCTTGCCGTTCTTGTCCTCGCCGTCAGCGATGATGCCGATGGACTGCCCCTCTCTGTAGGGGACCTCGCCTGCATCATGCACAAACAGCAAAAATATCCCGCTATGTTTATATATATGTATAGATAACACATCTAAGTATACTAGTATATGCAGGTACCAGTACATACATACACCAATTTTTAATCTCTATATCTTGCTTGCACGCATGAACATATCTTATCTTAACTGGAGTAGTACCTACACTGCTAGATAGAGTACAGAGTAGAGACTACTCTAGTACATATGCGTACCTTCAGTGCTGAAGACCATGTGCCACGTCTCCCCGGGCGCCTGGTCGCCGGTAATCCTAGTGTTGGACAGGCACTTCCCGATGTACGGGTCCTTGGGCCTGAACTTGTTGGTCACCACGCCCTCGTCCTGCTTCTTGGACACCTTCTCCTTCTTCACCGGCTCCGCCTCCGCCGCGGTCTCGGTGCTCACCTGCACCCGCACCGCACGGGAGCCGTGCCGCCGCCGCTGCGGGTACAGGGGCAGGAACTGGACGTGGCCGCATGGCGACGACGGGGACGCCGCCGACTTGGCCTTGGCGGCAGCAGCAGCAGGGGAGGACGAGGAGGACAGAGAGACGGCCGCCGCTGTCACGGCAGCCATGGCTGGCGGCGTCTTGCTGCTGGCAAGAGCTGCGTGGGGTCGAATGAACAAGGGGACCAAAGTGCCGCAGCTAGCTAAAGCTAAAGTAGAGAAGAGGAGACTCAGGAGAGGATTGCATTTGTAACGGTAACAGTATTGGATGAGGAGAGGAGAAGAGATGAGTGGAAGAGAGACGAGGTGGGGAGCAAGTGGCTGCTGGTCACTCACTGACTGTCTCTCTCCCTCACCGGTGCTCCAGGCCAGTAAGCCCGTGCCACCTCGGGTCGAGATCGGCTCGCTAAAAGACAGGCAGCGACGACGATACGCATACGAAAACAAATCCCCCAACGGAATCGACAGGAACACAGGGGCGTCTGGACCGCTTCATCAATTTGCGCTCCATTTGCAACCACTGGACCGGTGCTTGCTTTATCGGTATGGAATTTTTTATTTTCACTTTTTAAGAGAAAAGAAATTTAAAACTAATCCTCGCTATTTCTTATTTTAAAATCTAACCTTTTTCGTGCAAAATTTCCTGGCACGACAAATGCACACAACCATGCCAGGCTGGGAAAAGCCTATCACCGTGATGCTCTGCTGCCTGTGCTAACCTATTGACATGACGCCTCTGTCAGGTGTGGCAAGGTGGTATACCGTGACACATGCTAGCTACCCTTCTCCCTTCCCGCTCTTCTTCCTCCTCAGGCTACACCTCTATTTCCTCCCTCCTCACCACCTCCCCCTCTCAAACATCGATCTCCCCTACCAAAGGAAGGTAGTTTAAAGAAAATCAAAGGCGAATGTGAGACCTCTGATACAAGGTATGTGCCATAGTTGTATTTTCACAAATCAAAATCTTTTCAAACATGGTGTTTGGGGTTTCATGGTACAAGGCTACACTGATTCCAAAATTTCTAGATCCTTAATGAACTATGGTGTATTTAATAGTGTTGTAGTGACAAATTAGAAAACATTAGATTGATTTATGAAAACTTTTAATTTCATTTTTAATAATAATGTACTTTCTTCATCCCAAATTATAAGTTGTTTGACTTTTTTGACATAAAGTTTAACCACTCATCTTATTCAAAAAGTTATGCAAATTATCATTTTTTTGTCATGGCTTGTTTTATTAATAGAAGTTCTTAATGAATAACTTAAACGTAACTATGTTTGAACAATTTTTTTAATAAGACGAATAGTCAAAGTTAGAGAAAAAAAGTCAAACGACTTACAATTTCGAATGGAGAAAGTACGATGCAATAACGAAAACATTAGACCAATGTGCTAGCATTTATTTTGAAAGACGGAGGACTTGTGCGATGAAGTGGTGAGAGAGGGGGTCATCCCAAAGCCTTATACTTGGACGCATCTTGCAAGAATAATACACCTATGTATCCTGAACTACAAGTACCTAACTGTGACTATGGTAAGCCGCCTTGGCATTGACTGAGGATCATTCATGCAAGCCATGGCTTGTGTCCTGTTGAAGTGGGGTCGAATGGAGCTGAACGAAGGGTCCTAGGTCATAGCTAGCTACAGTACAAGAGACGAGAGGGTTGGGTTTGTGTCTGCTGAGTATTGCAAGAGGAGAGGAGACAAGGGGAGGGCAGCGAGAGATGAGGAGATGAGTGGAAGAGAGGCAAGGTGAGGAGCAAGTGGCTAGGTCAGCTCGACTCGCTGGAAGACAAAAAAAAATCACGATATGTACACATAATACCTCTATTTCTATATATACATATCTAATTCTAATATATAGAACTATAGATGTACAACCGTATGTCACTTGCGTTTCACCAAGGTCCTGAAGTTTTGTCCACAATTACGTTGATGCATGTGGCTTGCTATTTAGAGGAACATATTTATTAGCTATACTGTGTAGATCTAGTTTATAGAAACAAAATACAATTTTGGTTTCACTTTTTAAATACTTGTGTGACTCTGATCGATTTGATTATTTTTTAGAAGATATTTAAAATCTAATAAATAATTTCTGCAAAGCAGGGGCGGTGTGAGACCAACTATTAAGAGCATCTGTAGTGTATAGAACCAGCCCCGTGCCTATACGAAGATGTGCCTATACGAAGAACTGGACCTTGCACTATAGGTGAGGCCCACGTGAAATAAAAAATACACATCGACTCATGCAGATAGAGGTAGATGCAGAAGAGAGAGAAAGCGGTAGGGGAGGAAGAAGACTTTTTTTTATTTCAAAGGACCGTATTTCATCCATCGACGCGGGTTCTCCATCGTACCAGGGGTCACAGTGTATCGTACCGGTGCCAGCTAGGATCGAACCGCACACTGCCGACGCTCTAAGGACAACGTAACGTACTCTATAGCAAAACGATTTATGAATAGTTGCTCATGATCTGATTTGACGGAAGAAGGATGAGGTGTTGACTAAATCGAGCGATCGGTAGAAACCTGTGGCGGAGGGAGTTTGAGTTTTTTTAGATGTAAATAGAGAGAGATAGTGATAGAGAAGAAATGCAATTGGGTGTTGCATCCTGCCGGTGATTCTTCGGTCGGCATCGCGTAGATGGCACATCAATTCATCGGTTGCCATGTCCTCTTGTGCGTTGGAAATGTCTCCAACAAAAGGATTCCATTGTTTTAGTGTCTATGATCCACGTAGCTCTCACTACAACAACCTATAAAACGCAACGGCAATGGAGCAATCTCTTTTCAAGTTCGCACGAGCGTAAATCGAAGCAGCCAGCTGATCTAAACGCGGGCTCTAGTCGCTTTGCACTTATCAAATCGCTTATCATTGATGGTATATTGTTTTCTCTCATAACAAAACAACATCAGTCGGGTTATCAGTTTATATACAGTAGCGTCGAGTTTAGTAGGTTCGATGGCAAGAAGCAAGCAATGTCGCTGGGTGCGCATCATCAACACCTTCGACCCACTCTCCGACTTCTGGACGTTCACCGAGCAGTGCCCTGTCCACACCAACGTGAGCATCGACTGGAAGAGACCCACGAGGTACGTGTGCTCAGCCCCGACGTAAGTAAAGAGGTCACCAAGAGGTCGATCGATGTAGAGCTGTAGAGGACAACATTGTCGTCATCAGCGACGAGCGCGCCCCATGAGGAGGCCGGCAAGGATGAAGAGCGAGGATGAGGCATGGTGCCTCGTCGAGGGCACCAACGGCAAGTCCCAGATGCGGTTCCACCTGCCGCGCGCGCGACGCCGAGCTGGAACAGCTGCATGTGTCAAGAAGCCACTGGTCAGGACCGTCTAGATCTCTGGTTGATCGATTCATTCTGCATGTCTGCATGGATATATGGACACGATCACAATGCTGCAGATGGTCAAGCACTCAAGCTGTAATACAAGTCTACAATTCCTGCCTGCGGTGATTAGAAGAATAAAACTGTCTATCTATATATGTTCATCATTTGTGTACTATCTAATAAGTGTTGTATTTTGGTGTCATCAAGTGCTTCTGCAGCTGGAGATTGGGGATGGATATTTTTCCTTTTGCATTTTTTGAGTTGGGGGCAGAGATTGAACTTGCTTCTTGTTGGGATGTCGATGTCGAGGTGGGAAATAAAGTAAAAGCAGGCAAGCAGCTGCATCACCGTACACACAAAGGCGCCTGTGTCAACATGAGGAGCGTCTGTGTCAACATGAGGAGCACCTGTGTCACGGCAGCCACAGCAGGGTGTAGCAATCGAGGCCCAACGCACACAAGCCCAATGTGCTTGCCTGCATGGTCAAGTCCTATTATTTTGTGTTTGCCTGTGGTCAGCAAAGTTTCAGTCTTGGTCGAGCATGGACCAATGACCAGTCTTGTTTGGGCTGCAGCCAGAAGGTGCAGCTTCCACATATTTGTTTCTTTAACCAGCTCAGAGCAACTCTAGCAGCCCTGTTTAAGTTCCTATATAGCTAAATTATATGGGATCGGGCAGGACTTGTGGTACTCTAAACCCGATTCAACTCCAACGCCTCATCCACACCGTGTATAGAGGTCAGAGTAGTAGAAACATAGTAGAGAATTTGGGCATTCATGACTAAACAAATGTTGGGCGATACTTTTTCTCTTTAATATTAGGTATATGTATATGTATATTTTTGCTTTGCAATTTCTTATATTATTTACAATACTAGCAAACGTGCTTGTGCATTGCAATGTTATCCAATCCGTGGAATAAGATATCATAATATAATTGTTGGACGTCAGTGCCCGATCTAGGATTTTACTCTAGGGTATGCCATCCAAATTTTTTTCCATATATAATTCCGTAAAACCATTTAATTCGGTAAGTGAGGGCATATAATTTTTCATATCATGGTGTAGCATCTTTGTTGGTGTGATGAACGATTGTCAACATGTCCAACATTTGTGGTTAGTGGTTGGTTCGGTGGTTCTACTGATCCCCTGGCACAGGGTTATGTGTCGAAACGTGTCTCTTGGCTAGTGATGTGCAAGTGTGGAGTCCGGAGACGGTGGCAATGGTCGGGAGAAGGTCAAGTAGGGCGTACCGTGCTGACGGACTAGGTGTGGTGAAGGGTGGACGCTAGGCTTGGACTGACGGACCAGACGACTGGGTGGCCAACTGCGGTGGCTGACACTTGGGACATCGACGAGCGCAAGTGTACATGGCGGGGGACGCATACGCAGTATGCTACTTGCGAGGAGGTTTGGTGGTTTGTCTTCAAAACCATCGGCGGGGGATGGGTACGCGGTACGATACTTACGGACGGTTTGGTGATTTGCCCTCAAAACCATCGGCGACGGGTTTCACGGGTTTGGGCCTCAAAACCCGGGCGGAGGTCCCGATGCGGACGGACGGCACGTGGCGGCATCGGGGAGATTGCGTCGAGGCAAGGCTACCAGTGAGAAGGTGCGGTGGCCGTTGGATCATAAAATCTTGAGTTGGACCATAGTGCCCTTGGCTAGGTGGTTCGCTCTAAAAATATCTAGGGGCAGAAGTGAAATTGTGCAATAGGGCATATAAATAAGAGTGGACTACCCACTCAGAGCTACCTCGGTCATTTTTCATTTTTCTTTTTCTAGTAGCCAGCTTCCCCCTTCCTTTTACATTCTTGCTTAGAGGTCCAAGAACAAATTCTTGTATGATGTTCTCTAGAGATTTTTGAGCGGGAAGAAGAGGCCCTAATCCCTCCTCGTGTCCTCTGGGTATTGACTTTTGTTTTGTGATTTTCGTTTATCTCTGTGTTGTGTTGGCTTTCGGTGGTATTTTTGGACGGATTTTATTCATCGGATTTGGAACGGTTTGGCTTGTTCTTTTTGCGCTGATTAATGCTTTGTGGAGTGATGAACTAGATCACCAAGTGATTTGAACCAATTCCACTCGTGCATCAAAAAATCGCGAGATTTGCATTTTTGAGGAAAAACTGAGTTCCCCGGCCATTGAATTTAAATTGAGTGACGATTTCTTGGGGATAGTTTTTCATCTCCCTTGTGATGGCCTATACAAAATCTGGTGTCGATCTGTATTGATCTGATCCAGTTTTCGTTGATTTTCCCTCTCGCGTCGCTGCTGTCCAGAGTAGGTGTTCTTTCATGAGTTTTGTTCGTTCTCCGCTTTCTGACTGCGGGACTTAATAGCAGTGCTACCAACATCGTGCGCTCAGCCGCCGAGTGAGCTCGTTTGAGCAGCACTTGCCCTTGACCCCTGTTCCCTGATTCTTTCATCGGTGGCCTGGCAGCTGCTTTGGTGAAGTTCAATGGCAGGTGTGGGAGAACAAGCAGCAGCACTGCAGCGCTGAAGCGTGTAACACCCCTGGTGTTAAGCTTGCATTACATGACATATCATGAGCATAATCATCTCATTTGCATAGTCATTAGCTAAATAGAAAATGATTTTGTGCAACTTGTTTGTTTATTTAGTAATTAGCTTGAATTGTCCAAATAGGGTTTATTTGACTTGAACTAGAACTGCATGATAGGTTGCTTATCTCAAGTTGGACCCTTAATATGGTTTGTAGAGAAAAATATTTCAAACAAAATCTCCATTTTCACCAAATCATGAAAATTCTTTTTAGGCCTTCAAAAAGGTCAAAAACAGTGAGTGGGATATTGGAAAATAATATTTTTATAATTTTTATTCGACCCAAATTCACACTTTCAAATCTAGGCCAAATTAGCCAAAACTTTCCATATATGAAATGTTCTACTCGTTGAGAGCAACATTTCATCTTTTAAAAGTTTTTCAAAATTCGGCTTAATTTGGAAACCATGGAGTAAATCAGTTTCTGCACGAATCTTGGCGCATGAGGGACCCACCTGTCAGCCTCCTTCTCCCTCCCGTCTTCTTCTTCCTCGCGACGGTGTTCGCCCTGACGCCGGCCACGTGGCGACCGTACGCCGGGGCAGCGCCGTTGCCCGCTGTTCGGTCCCCGCACGCACGCGCCGCACGCCTGATCCCGCTCCGCGCTCGACCCGGCCCCACGCCGCTTCACGCGCCCTCACAAGGGCCCCGCACACGCGCCACGCAGACGCCGAGCTTCGACGCCGACCGGCTGCCCGAAGCCAGCAGCCCGCTTCAATGCGCCCCGACCGCGTGCTTGCCTTCCCTCACATGCCTGCCGCACCCAAGCGAGCTCGGGAGCCGCCGCCGCGAGCTCGCACCGCCCCCATAGCTCGCAGCCCTATCATTTTCTCCCCAGAGCTCGCCTACAGCTCCGCCATGGCGTGAGCCTCACCCTGCGCACGCTAGCTGCCACCGAGACCCAAGGTAGAAGTCGAATCGACCCTCTTCTTCCTCACCGGCCATGGCGGCAGTCGTGGTTCGCTGTGGCCGAGCGTCCTCCGTCCCCCTCTGCCCTGGATTTTAGACGTTCTAGAATCGTTAGGTGTTGGCGTAGCTCGAATCGAGCTTAATGCAGCCTCTCGAGGTCTCTGTTTGCCGGGACGCCGCCGCGCACGGCATGCGCTCGTGCCGCCGCTCGCCGGCGCTTGCTTGGTGCTCCGTCTGACCGCCGTCTTTCTTCTTTCTCTAGAGCAATCGAGTCGTCTTGACCTCAATTGGTTCATAGGGTGATTCATGAGTCGTGTCCCAGCCAGAGTTGGCCAGCGCACCACCGACCGCCCCGCCGTCCGCCGGTGTGCATGGCCGTCGGTGATTTTGGGCGAGTTAGGCTTCATCTTCTGCATCATTTTGTTCGTGCTGTTGAGTTGTGTCTAGTGGTGGCCATAGTTTGGCCGGAGACCTCACCACCGGTGAGATCCGACCGCCAGTGACCATTCCCCTCCGGTGTGGACTTCGAACGAGATTTTTGATCTTTTTCGGGTTTAAGTGCAAAGTGACCAGAGACAAAGAGTTTTTAGATCCGGGCTTGGTTAATTACTGAAAAGTCCAGGGGTCTTGGTGCAAAGCTGTTTTATATGCCGATTTAAAAGAAATTGTTTTCGAGATTTTTATCAAAGCTTTGAAAAATCATATCTTGCTCATTTTTGGTCCAAATGAGTGGTTCAAGTTCTAGTATTTTTCTCTTGGGAAGCTCTACTTGTGAAAAATATTAAATGTGATTTTTTTGATACTTTTCTGTATATATTTATTTATCCCTATTAAATGTCTTTATCTTAGAAAATGCATAATTAATTCTCTGTTGCTCAGAAAAATGTGATTCCAGTTTTGTTAGTCTTTTTATGTTAGGCTCTATCTGTGAAAAATGTTGAAGGGCTATGTTATGTGTAAATTTTGTCTTGTCTATTTATGGTGTCTATTTCACTTAGATGTTTAAAAATTCATAATAAATAATATATATAGAATTTGTGCATGAAAATTTTTGGAGAGTGTTTTTATGCTGATCTATAGCTAAGGATATTCTGAGATCTATTGTTTGACATTTTTCTCTGTATAAAGTATTTTAGGCTCATTAAATGGTGCTACCTTGTGAATTTTGTGTAGGGTAAAGTACTTATTGTTTTGAGCTAAAAATTTTGTTGTATCCTACATCAAGCATGCTTAAGCTTCTGTAATTTTTATAGAATTTTCTGAGTAATCTAAAGTTATGTTGCAGTCCTGCCCCTATTTATTGATATATGTTTAATAATGCTTTAGGTTATCATTTCATGTTAGTAATAATGCTTTTCTGATGTTATTCTCGTATAATCTGTTAGTATTGTTGGTTCAGTTAGTGTGATGTGAAGAACACTTGTGTTCTGTGGTTCCTAAGTGTACAAGTTAAAGGTTTTGTAAGGCTTATGTAGTAGTTGTTGTGGAAGAGAATGCAATAAATGACATATGCTTATGACGAATATTCTTGGATGATGTTAATGGTTGTAGTTGTGCACTCATTCATCATTACCACCGATCGTTTGTATTTCGTGTGCACTCATTGTACTCATATCCACCAATGCATCATACAGAATTGCCGAAAAACGTGACGCCAGTAATTCCCGGAGAACCGGTCGAGGACAACCAGCAGGGAGCTCTGGTGCAGAAGGCACCCGGGGAAGAGGAGCCATAAGCTGATCTGCTAGAGTGTCCTGACCACCAGCCTAGCTCATTCCTAAGAGGCAAGCCCCAGAGCATTTTTTCCTGTGGTTTGCAAATATCTAACTTGCGTCCTTTACTTGTTTATTGCATTAAGTTATAGGAGTTGTTCTATATCATTGATGCATTACTTATATTCCTTGCCCACTGGATATACTTATACCCTGTTAGGTTCAGGTGTGATTATCTACTTAGCCTTGCTTAACTAAATCGGTAGAAGTCGGGTGATTTTCTGTCATCCGCGAGTTATAGGTAGTGACTCGGAATGGTTGATTGCATTGTTTTCTTGGATAACCATGTGGAGATAATAAATCAAGACCGGGCGGGATTGGTGTTGTGGACTGAACTGGAGGTTCGGTGTGATTTATCCCGTCTGTGTCGAACTAGGGACCCGTTCGTTGTACGTCATCAAGTCATATTGAACGCAGCCCCACATTTAGCTGGAAGGTTAAGTCTTTCCGACCGCGAAGTCATAAGCTTATTTGGGCCGAGAATCGACCTGTTGTACGCATCGTACTGGAGATGATGGGGAGGCCACGGGGATGTGGTGGTAAGGCCTGAATCGAGCATGGTGTGCCCTGCTGGCAGCCGGGCGGTCCCTGGGTACGATGGTACCTGTTGAACTCGCGACTTTACCCGAATAAATGGTTGGTGACCTGTAGCTCACCGTGGCTGGTGAGTGTGGTTTGTGTGAGGAATAAACCGTCAGCTGGTTAGTAATCGATTATAATTGCCATCGTTTCTGGATAGTAAAACTTGACTTGAGTAGCGGCATCGTAGTAAAAATTTAAACAAAGAGATGAGATGGTTATGGGTTGAGGTTGAAAGATGATCAACCTGGAATGGTTACTATTTTTGTTGAATAATTATTATCATGTTTGTTTAGTTCAGGTGCTAACATAGCATGATAAGGTTAATGACTTAAAATGTACTGCTAGAAGGTTAATATTTATTCTTATAAGCTCAAGCTTTTTCTGCAAATAAATGAGTCAGCTATCCCACTTATATAGCCTTGCATAATCCTTGGAGTCAATTTATTTTAGTTTATGACGCGTAAGTCTAGCTGAGTACTTTCTCGTACTCAGAGTTTTATTTCCCATGTTGTTGCAGATGGTGAGATGTTCTATGGCTATTGTCAGAATTGCTTCTACCCCGTCATGAGGGATGACTAGACCGTGGGCACGGTCACTCTACTCTATCTCATGCTTTTGTTGGATTTAATCAAGGACCTGGCACTGTATTTCGAACTAAGTGTGTGTGGATTTGAATTAAATCGCTTCTGCTCTTTCAAATTCGAACTGTGTTTGTAATGACTTATTTGAACTCCGACGTGTAAACTATGTGCGAACTTTTGTAATATGTGAATGGAGATCGCTGAACTTATTACGGTCTTGGCTGTACTGGAAATGTTTGAGATCCTTCGAGGTTTCTGGATGATTACCGGGTTTATTAGGTTTTAATCACGCAAGTTTATTAGTTGAAGACGAATTTCGTGCTTAAGCTCTAATAAATTGGTCGGTTCTGTGACAAAGCGCCTCCCAATTCAAGCCGGGTTCTCCCGACCAGTTTCCATCCTGTTGCTGACCACCGTGATCGACGTGGTCCTGACTAGTTTTCATCCTGTTGCCGACCACCGTGATCGACGTGGTCCCGACCAGTTCCCATCTAGTTGCCAACTAGCTTCCGACCAGTTGTGTTTGATCTTCGTTTTTATCTTCGTCTCTTGCATTGGCTTTGTGGTGTTCCGCTGTGTTTCTAGGAAACATCCACCCACTAGTTAGGTCGTGGATGTCACAGTGTTTGGTTTGCGTGTTTGACGGTGAAGTTGGGACAGTGGCCTAAATATTTCGCGAGAAATTTTTACGGCTTCCGTTCAAACCCTCCCCTTTGGTCGCCGTTTGCGGTACTTCAGTAAGAATTATAAAATTTATAACATAGAATTCGATATATATATATATAAGTCTTTAGTTGAAAGATTTAATTGAGAGCTACCATAGATATAACAATATAAATAGTTAAAACAATATACTGCTCAAAATATAGAGACAATTCAATGCTACTAACAATGAAAATCGATAGGATTATAAAAGAGGAAAGAAAAGAGACTGGACCTCATGTCGGTGGTCGGCAATCGGTCTCGGGTTCTTAGTCGCGGAAGCGCAGGCAGCAGTAGAGCAGACTAGGCGGAACGTCGATCTCTGATCATCTCGATGTTCCGTACTTGCAGCTTGGTCTGAACTACTATGGAGATTTATCAATTCGAGATCGTGGGCAAGATTTTATTGCAGACTGTGAGTCGTTCTGAATTCTGAATATTTTTCTTTGGATCAATGAATTCTGAATCTTCAATACCTGGACAAGGCCATTATGGGTTTCGAACGATGCCTGAACGAGATCACGAGGCCACGACGGCTGGGCAATTTGTCATGGTGGCCGCGTCACCGCGTGGGGTGAAAGGCCGTCATGTGATGTGTGGCTCGTGCCTGCGTCACCACGTAGGCCTGCCTGAAAGGCCGTCTAGGTGGCAAAGCAGCTGGCACGAGATGAGGTATCGGCGAGGGCAACAGCAGAAGAAGCTCTTGCAGGTTGGGCAGAAGACAAGCTAGCATCATTGGAATTACAGTATCAAAGATCTCCAAATTTAATTATCTGAAGAAAGAGATGCTTGTGCACAAGCGAGAATTCCCATCAATTTTAGATAAAGCATTCAAACGACACATGCAGATCAGATCAGATAACGCGTACAATCAGAGCACGCATACTCTGCCATATTATTTCTATGCAATGCAACTCACAGCCGATCAAATAGAGAGGTCCTCGCGCAGCTCATCAAGCTCCTTGTCGTCGGACGGATTCAGCTCAATGCATCCAATACCCATGGCAAGTTCTTCAATCTCATCGCATCCTTGCTCACCGACGCTGCCACCGTCCTGCGTCATCATCTTGCCCGCGCTCCTCTGGTACTTCTTCTTGACGAGCACTGCGTCAGGTAACTCATGGCGCTGCCCATTGTTAGATACTCCTATGTGCTATAGATAGGCAGCATGTTTCCGTTTCAGTTGTGCATGCGCGCAGGCATCGGGTTGTGGTGACCGCACGCCTTAGTCAGTTAGCCATGAACTGGAACATGCCGCCATGGTCGGACTTCGTGGTGCGTGGGGATGGACACGCACAGTCTTCGCGTCGTGCGCGCCATAGGTGGCATGATCTCTTTTGTTTTCCTATAAATACAATACAATGCATCAGAAAACGCTGCACGGTTGCAGCACCAAAACACCTGTGTCCAGTACGAGTTCTCTCAAGTTCATTCACCTCATCGCCATTCAAGAGCTCGCCGCCAGTGTACACCGCCGTCAGGTGACTAACAAGTGGCATCGGAGCTAGAGAGAGGGACCTGCGACGTCATGTCGACGAAGCCGCGCGGACGCACGCCGCCGTTGACGGACAAGAAGGAGAAGGGGAGCGGTTCCGGCAGCAAGCCTCCGCGTCGCTCTCCGTCTCCGAGTCGCTCTCCACCACGCCGCTCACCGCGCCGCTCCCCGCGTCGCTCCCAGGCTCCACGCCGCTCGCACCCGGCATCCACGCGAAGTCGTCGTCGAGCGCATCTTCCGGGAAGGCAGCGGCGGCAGCAACTGGCCGCAGTTGACGAAGAACAACTACCACGAGTGCTCGCTGCGCATGCTATTGAAGATGCAAGCGCGCCATCTGTGGGACGCCATCGAGTACGACGACGTAGACTACGACAACGATCGCGCCGCGCTGGACACCATTTGCAGTGGCGTTCCGGGGGAGTTGATCCCCATCCTGATGGCCAAGCACTCCGCCAAGGAGGCCTGGGAGGCCATCAAGACTCTCCGCATCGGCGATGACCGGGCACGGAAGGCAACGCCCAGAACCTCCGCGCCGAGTACGAGTCCATCGCCCTCCACGATGGTGAGCCCATCGAGGACTTCGCCTTGCGCATGACCGGCATCGTGCAGCGCCTGGCGACGTTGGGTGACCCGGAGCCTGACGAGAAGGTGGTGGCCAAGTATCTGCGCGTCGTCCGCCCACGGTATAAGCAACTCGTCATCTCCATCGAAACACTGCTTGACATTTCTCAGCTCTCCATCGAGGAGGTCACAGGCCGCTTCAAAGCTGCCGATGATGTTGAGCCCGCACCCGCACACACCGCGAGCGGGAAGCTGCTTCTCACAGAGGAGCAGTGGGTGGAGAAGTACAAGAGGAGGTCCGGCAATTCAGGGCGTGGTGGCTCTGGCTCCGGCAGTCGCGGAAAGGGTCACGACAGAGGTTGTGGACGCGGCGCTAGTGGCAACAGCGGGTCCAGCTCCTCTCATCCGCTGCCAGATGATCCGTGCCCTCAGTGCGGCAAAAAGGGCCATTGGGCCAGTGACTGCCACACCAAGAAGAAGGAGGAGCCGGCCCATCAGGCCCACGTGGCCCAAAAGGAGGAGGGCACACTCCTGACGGCCATCGCCTCAGCCCAAGAAGGGGAACAGAACCAGTCGCCTCCACCGCCGGTCTTCCCCAACTCGCCGTCGCCGCCACCTAAATCGACCATCGGCCTCCACCTCAACAAGCCCAAGGTCATCGCCACCTTCGACGGGGCTCCTGATCCAGATCCGACGCGATGGATCCTGGACACCGATGCCTCCAACCACATGTCCGGGTCCAAGGCCGCCTTCTCCCACCTCGACTCCGGCGTCCATGGCTTCGTCAGTTTCAGCGACGGCTCCATCGTGAAGATCAAGGGCAGCGACACTGTCCTCTTCAAATGCAAGAACGGGGAGCACCAAACACTCTCCAATGTCTACTTCCTGTCGCGCCTCACTGCCAATATCATCTCCGTCGGCCAGCTCGACGAAGGCGGGTACCAGGTGCTCGTGGAGGACGGCCTGATGCGGATCCGTGATGAGGAGCGCCGCCTGCTCGCCAGGATCCCGAGGAGCCCAGGCAGGCTGTACATGCTCGACGTCAACATTGCACGCCCAGTCTGTCTGACTGCACGCGCCAACAACGCATCGTGGACATGGCACGCCCAGTTCGGCCACACCAACTTCACCGCGCTCCGGAAGATGGCACGCCAGGAGCTGGTTCGTGGCATGCCCCTACTCACCCAGGTGGAGCAGCTCTACGACGCATGCCTCGCCGGCAAGCAGCGCCGGGTGCCGTTCCCGCAGAAGGCGCTCAGGCGCTCCACGGAGCCGCTGCAACTCCTCCACGGCGACCTCTGCGGCCCCATCACACCGGCGACTCCAAGTGGCAACCGGTACTTCTTATTGCTCGTTGATGATTACTCACGTTACATGTGGATTGCCCTGTTGCCGAGTAAGGATGCCGCTGTCGCCGCCATCAAGAACATTCAGGCCGTAGCAGAACGCAAGTCTGCGAAGAAGCTGCTTACCCTGTGTACCGGTCGCGGGGGCGAGTTTGCCGTGGCCGACTTCAATGACTACTACGCCCACCTCGGCGTCCGACGCGAGCTCACGGCACCGTACACACCTCAACAAAACGGTGTCATTGAGCGTCGCAATCAGACCGTTGTGGGCACGGCGCACAGCATGCTGAAGGACAAGGCGTTGCTCGACATGTTCTGGGGGAAGCCGTCATAACGGCCGTATACCTCCTGAACCGAACCTCGTGCAAGGCCAACCAGGGGGCAACGCCGTACGAGTTGTGGACCGGAAGCACACCGGCCGTCCATCACCTCCGCACATTCGGGTGTGTTGCCCATGCAAGGTGACCACGCCGAACCTAAAGAAGCTCGACGACCGCAGCCGGCGCATGATCTTCGTCGGCTATGAAGCTGGTTCCAAGGCGTACCGTGTGTACGACCCCATGACCGGCCGAGTACACATCAGCCGCGACATCGTCTTCAACGAGGGCGCGCAGTGGGCTTGGCCTGCTGACCAAGTCGGGCACGCCACCGACTTCACCATCGACGAGTCCACGGCGGAGGAGCCCGCCGTGATCACCACCACCAGCGCAAGAGTCACGGGCGCCCCTGAAGATCCTAGCACACCGCGCTCCAGCTCGCCATCATCACCAGGCGCGCCCACACCTCCAGCAAGGACTCCAAGCTTCTCCGGCGCGCACCAGGGCCCTGACATCGAATACGTCACACCGCCTGGGTTTGGCCTCAGCGAGCAGCTGGACGCGGACCACCACGACGGGGCACCGCTCCGCTTTCGGCGCGTCGACAACATCCTCGGCCAGTCCACTCCACCCGGCTTCATCGACCGAAACCTAGAGGAGCACCTCATGCTAGCAAGCGATGCCGAGCCGACGACGTTTGGAGAAGCACTGAAGCATGAGCACTGGCGCCATGCGATGCTGGACGAGATGACATCCATCGAGGCGAGCGGCACCTGGGAGCTCGTCGACCCTCCCCCGCGTGTCAAGCTGATTGGCCTGAAGTGGGTCTACAAGACCAAGAAGGACGCCACGGGCGTGATCACAAAACACAAGGCTCGACTTGTCGCCAAGGGCTATGTACAGCAGCAGGGGATCGATTTTGAAGAAGTGTTCGCACCAGTGGCGCAGCTTGAGTCTGTGCGGCTGCTGCTGGCCCATGCCGCATCACAAGGCTGGGCAGTGCACCACATGGATGTCAAGTCCGCGTTCCTGAACGGCGTACTCCAGGAACAAGTCTACGTCGAGCAACCGCCTGGGTTCGTGCTGCAAGGCCATGAGAACAAGGTGCTGCATCTGGTGAAGGCGCTCTACGAACTACGTCAAGCCCCTCGCACCTGGTATGCCAAGCTCGACTCCTCACTGATCGAGCTGGGCTTCCAGAGGAGCACCTCCGAGCATGTCGTGTACTTGCGCGGCTCCGGGGATCGTCGCCTGGTCGTCGGGGTCTATGTTGCTGACCTGGTGATCACAGGCGGCAACGACAACAACATCGGCATGTTCAAGGAGGAGATGAAGGTGAAGTTTCAGATGAGTGATCTCGGCCTTCTTCACTACTATCTGGGGCTGGAGGTAATAGCGAGGCCGGCATCACAGTTTGCCAAAGTGCATACGCGGCAAAGATTCTGGAGTCGGTAGGGCTGGCTGGTTGCAACCCCAGTCACACGCCCATGGAGCCCCGCCTGAAGCTCAGCAAGCAGAGTTCGGCTCCATCAGTCGATACAACCATGTACCGCAGCATCGTGGGATCCCTCCGCTATCTGGTGAACTCCAGGCTCGACCTTGCATACTCGGTGGGGTACGTCAGTCGATTCATGGAGGCTCCCACCACCGAGCACCTGGCCGCCATCAAAAGAGTGCTCAGGTACATAGCAGGCACACTGCAGTTCGGTTGCTGCTACAGAAGGAAGCAAGAAGCACAGCTCGTCGGCTACAGCGACAGTGACTTAGCCGGCGACATCGACACCCGCAAGAGCACCACTGGAGTCGTCTTCTTCCTCGACGGCAACGTGATCACCTGGCAGTCACAGAAGCAGCGTGCCGTGGCCTTGTCATCCTGCGAGGCAGAGTACATTGCCGGGGCAACTGCTGCATGCCAAGGTATCTAGCTCGCCCGTCTCCTGGCCGAGCTCAAGGGAGAAGAAGCGGCCACCTTCTCACTGAAGATCGACAATGAATCCACCATTGCACTCAGCCGGAACCGGTGTTCCACGACCGCAGTAAGCACATTAATGTGAAATTTCGTTACATTCGAGTGTGTTGAGGAGAACAGGGTTCAGCTTCAGTCCATCAGGACGGAGGAGCAACTGGCGGACATCCTCACCAAGGCATTGGGACGGGAGCGTTTCTGTGAGTTGCGTTCCAAGCTTGGTGTTCATCATGTAGAGCAGGCACACTAGGAGTAGGAGGAGATTTGTTAGATACTCCTATGTGCTATAGATAGGCGGCATGTTTCCGTTTCAGTTGTGCATGCGCGCAGGCATCGGGTTGTGGTGACCGCACGCCTTAGTCAGTTAGCCATGAACTGGAACATGCCGCCATGGTCGGACGTCGTGGTGCGTGGGGATGGAAACGCACAGTCTTCGCGTCGTGCACGCCATAGGCGGCATGATCTCTTTTGTTTTCCTATATATACAATACAATGCATCAGAAAACGCTGCACGGTTGCAGCACCAAAACACCTGTGTCCAGTACGAGTTCTCTCAAGTTCATTCACCTCATCGCCATTCAAGAGCTCGCCGCCCATAGCTCTCCAGGTCTTCGTTGTTACAAGAATCGACGACGCTGCAGAGGTCGTACCCTAGCACAAGGTCCCCAGGGTTGAGCTCCCAGCCGATATGCGTCTTCACGGTGAAGACGGTGTCGTTCTTGCCCAAGTCCGACGCGCGGGCGACCTGCACCCACGACATGAGGTACGGCGAGCCGTGCACGAGCACCGAGACGTGGACTTCACCATGGTCCAGCTCCACGTCGAGCACGACGTACTCCACGAGGCGGCGGCTGCTCAGCAGGGGCTCAAACCTGTACCGGTCGTACTCCGCCATGCCCATCTTGGCGAGGCGCCTGGTGTCGGTGTCCAGCAGCGCGAATCGACCTGCTCACCTTGACGCAGAGGACGAGCGGCCCCAGGCCGCCGAGGGCGCGCGAAGCCTCCCTGGGCAGGAAGACGAGGTCGTCCCGGCAGATCGCACAGAGCTCCACGGAGAAGGCGTCCTTGAAACTGTTCGGCGAGACTAGCTGCCTCGAGACGCCGGCGACGCGCGCGGGCGCGACGGACGCGACGAACTCGAGAGGCGTGGGAGCGCGACGCGAAGTAGAAGTCGAGCCCGCCCGAGCTGCCGTCCACGCGGACGGCCGAGTCCGCGGCGCCGTGCCGGACGATCTGCTGGTCGAGGTGGAGGAGCGTGCGGCGCTGCGACGGGCGCTGCCGCACCTGCACGACGGCGGACCACTGCTCGTCGGGGCCGGCGGCACAGGCCCGCGCCCTGCCGCAGGCGTCGCAGAGGCGGTCGTGGACCGCGAACTCCGCGATGAGGTCCTACCGTCACGCCGTGGGTGGTCTCGCGGCGCAGTCGGACGCGGAGCGCGAGGCGCTTGGAGGTGGAGACGGCGACGAACTCCGCCGCGGCGATCGTGACCTGGCGGCGGGCGGTCTGTCCGTCGATACGGTGGAGGAGGATCTGCATGAGCTCGGCCGAGTCCGGCGCGGCGCGGTTCCACGACCGCGGGGGCTTCAGGTACGAGGAGCACGCCGGGCAGCGCACCACGTCGTTGTGGCGCGGCACGCTCTCCGCGATGGCCTTCCGCGCGCGGAGGCAGAGCGCGCACGTGTTGACCGGGTGGCCCGGGTTCCGCGTCATGACGCCGCAAGTGGAGCAGATGGACGTACACGATGCGGCGCCGGAGGCCTGCTGCTCCTGCCGGCGAACGGCGACGGTGGCGGCGGCTGCATCGCGGGGATGGGTGGAAAGGAAGAGAAGTGGGCGTCTGGGATCGAGGGCTATTAATTAGGGTTCAGCTTACTGGGCTCTATTGGTTGCACGGCCTGTGAAAAATATAACAGGTTCTCGGCTTTTTGTAAGGGGAAGTGTAGGGCCCAGTTGGGCTTCCAGCCTCCGCCGTGTGCGCTAGAGAGCCCTACAGCGCTGCTACGTAGGCGGCAAGGTGGTCCCTGTGGGCCGAGGACCATCCTGCGCTGACCAACCTGATCGGCCCAACTAAAGCCCATATATGAGTCAAGAAGCTCGATGGAGCCCGCGGCAGCAGAGGCCCGAAGAGTTCTGCGTGGACACTGCGCAACGGCCTCGTCCTCTGCGATCCTGTCGTTCAGACATTGGATGGGCCAGCACATGCAGTCTGCAATACTGTACTCGAGATTCATGACGAAGATTCTTAGGTACAGTATCTTTAGTTTATTTAAATCGTGTTGCATTAAGCAACTTATAATACAGTGTATCCGCATGTTACATTTATAGTGTTTTTTTTTAAATAATGGATCACCGTAGCTACAAACGGCAGCGATGCTATCAAATATTCAGATGCATAAAACAAGACAATAATCCAATGTTTATAGGAATGGAATATTGAATTCTAGAGATAGCTGTTATTTGTATGTTGCACAAGAGTCGCTGTTCCGTGAAGAAAAATAATAAGACGGCAAAGTCGGATCACAAATTTCTAATTGCAATTTGCAAATGTTGGACAGAATCTCTGCAACAGTTGTCAAGACCTCTAACCTACAAAACAGCCAAGGCATCGAGGAAGCACAACAAGGCTAAAATGCATACATACAGGACAAGCGAAACTTCCTACAGTTTAGGTAGTCGCATGGAATTCCCATTGTAACATATATTGGAATTCTGGACAATGACAGCCCTTTGTTGTAAGTTGCAAGCTAGAAAAACAGAAGTTGAGAGGTAAAACGACGTTGTCGTTGCATACGAGAATTCGACGGATATATCCCTACTTGTGGTTTTCCAAACAAAATTGGGATATATAAGGGGGCTCCAGTGAAGAGTAGAGCAGCGTTCTAGAGGCAGGCAAGCCATCGATGGTATTGTGAAGACAGAAGAACATGCAGAGAAGCTGCTAGAACTTTTAGGCCTCTTCGTGATCGTGAGCCTTTTGGACGCCTACCCATCTGGCATAGTCAATCCAGCTGTCCACAAAGTTCACCAGTAAGCAAATACAGCAACAGCAGGATGCAAGATTTCAATTTCCGGTGAGGCGAATGTTACTCACAGCAAAGAACCAAGGAATGTGTTGCCCGAACGAACGAGGAAGGACATTACACTCAGTAGTAGCTTCTGGTTATGCAGCAGCGGCTCCAGCATCCTCTGTTCGATCACACCAGCCAGAAGCTGATACCTGACGAAGTATATAAATTTTTTCATAAGAATGAAGCTGTGAATGGCAAACCAACTTGTTAACACCAACATAGTATGTATCTATTTGCTACAAGTTTCACAGCTGTGATCTGTTTCAAGGAGGGAAATCAAGTTTGCCGATTCAAATGACGCCCTTACTCTCTCTGGCCACTCATAGCAAAACAAGATAATCAGTCATAAATTCAAAAGCTTACGTATGTACTGTATGCTACAATATTTAGGAACTCTGTTTACCTGAGGTTACTAGAAATTGACATGTATACACCATAGGCAACACTATTTTGGATGACTGGAATTTCCACAACTTCATCCTCAAGGTCCTTCTTAACAGCTGCCTTTGCTTTGAGCACTGCATTGGTGACACTGCTGCCAATCTGGGATGATGACAAATTCATTGGCATTGCATGCTTAGACAATTAATTCAGGGAGACAAAACCAACTAATACATAAATATTTTTTGCATGCATTATTTGCTAGCGGATAATTCCCATTTTGAAGAAATGTTTCTTTGTAACAGGATCATGTTCAACTGTATATCGCTCAGAAAAGAGAATGAAAATTTTCTAGCAAAAGATCAGAAGAGACTGCTAATGAAGATCACCACAGAATAGCTATGAGATAAACAAACTTACAAAAGAAGCAGTAGTTCCCACTGCAAAAAGCTTTACAGCATTCCTCTGGAAAGAAGCAGACACTGTTAGTTGATCAACATGGCTTGCAAATGATTCTAGGTGACTATGACTATCGTAAAATAGTTAACAATCAAATGCAATGAATCTACTTTACCACAAAAGCTCCAAGCCTCTGCACATGTGTGAATGATCTTCCACCCAAAGCAATCTGCAAAAAAGTCGCATAACATGTTTTTGAATACAAAGGAAAGAAATAGGAAGTCCATTCAACTCTAGAAAAAGGGAAACGGTTGCTTTACTTGGAAAGTATTATCAGGGCAGCTAGCGAAAAAATTGGCAATAGCTGAGGCATTTCTTGCAAGTGGAGGCTTTAAACCAATAGTTGGAGCAGGAAGGTAGACAAGCATGATATCTGCAACAATCGCCATGACCTAGGTAATATCAGAAGCAACAACTGAATTAGTGAAGTGAAACCACAGAAACTATGTACTGTTTGACAGAGTAGATCTTAAGGTCTTCTGTTAGCCTGAGATTGCACTGGCATGTTTCATCAGTAACAAAGAGAAGAATGAGAAATGAACAGGTTGGTTCCTTCGAAAAGCCAGGGCTCTGACGTATTAATGGCCAAAGTTTAAAAAATACGGGCAGGCAGGGATTCTAGGATATAAAGTGAAAAATTGGATGAGTAGTATCAACTTATAAGATTTTGCCAGTTTTCACATTCAGTTCCAAACCCAATTTTTTTTTTTATAAGCGAAAAGCTTATACAGTTGGTGCAAAGATGAAAGTGCAAATTTGTCGTGACTAAAACAATCTTATGAGTTATCGGTTGAGAACTAGTACCAAAACGAAGGCATGCATAATGAAGGTTGAATCAAGTTGGATGATATGAGATAAACACAATTAGGCGGGCGTACCACATCAGATATGACAACTTCAATCTCATTGAAGAAATTGTCCCCCCTCTTCTGCAACTCAGCCATAGTCTGAACAAAAGGAGTATGCATATATAGTGCAAAAGGAGTCAAATTAGCACAATACAGAACTGTCAGGAGTAGTAATAATTGTTTTCATATAAAAAATAATAAGTAGAAACTACGTAATGAAACTAGTGTAGCACACGTTCTCGAATTTTTTTTTTTTTTAAAAAAAAAAGACAGTGCCGAGGTGAGACCTTGGCGACGAGACCGATGCCGCACTCTATGCCGAGCTTGGTGAGGAAGAGGTCGTCGGCGAGGAGTCTCTCCCTGAAGCCCTGGAACTGGAGGAGCCATTTGAGGAAGGCGTTGGCCTCGAGCTCGCTGAACTTGGTGACGATGTCGCCCCCGATCCGGCCGCTCTGGATGGCGGCGGCGAGATCAGACGGCAGGCTGTCGAGCTTTCGCCCCAGCTGCGCCAGCACGAACAGCGCCTCCCCGCGAACGTCGCCGCCACCACCCTCGCCGGCGTGGTCGTCGTTGTAGCCGCCGCCGTCACCCTCGCCGCCGCCGACGTCTCCGCCAAAGCCGCCGGCGTCGGCGATGGAGGGGGACGCGGAGGCGGAGTGTGGTGGTAGGAGGAGCGCTCGGTGCAGGGGCGTGCCCGGGAGGTTGGTGCGCGGCGGAATGCAGGTGCGCAGCGTCGGCGGGAGCGCGGCGCGCGAGAAGGGGAGCAGCGGGAGGCGGCCCGGTGCCCGGCTTGTGAGGCGGAGGTGGAGCGGCGTCGGCTGTGCTGACGCCGCAGAGAGCGAAGACGCCGAAGAGGACGACGGCGGGAGGGCCATGGCGTGGTGACTAGCAGGCCGGGGCGCGAGCACAGGGTGGCTCGCCGCGGGGCGCGAGCGACAGAGGGAGGGGGAGCTCCGTACGGCACGGTGGGGTTATGTTATGTACGAGGAGTGGGCGGGCGGGCGGGCGAACTTAGGGGCGGAGGCACCGAGGCGGCCAGGGAAACGTTGGTGCCGCCGTCAAAACCCAGCCAGCCAACGAGGTTTACGTTACGAGGCCAACGAGGTAGGCGACTTGTTTTTTTGCCAGTCAAGGTCAGGCCGCCAACGGGACCGGGACGACGATTCCTTCGCCGCCCGCGCCGCGCTCCACCACACCACCTCAGTTTCGTTTCGCTGGAGGACGAGACGCCGTGGCCCGTGCCGACGGCCGGCCCGCGGATTGGATTGGCCGCGCTGTTGTTTTTGCCTGGTGGGCCGTCCGTGTCCTGGGCTACGAGCCGTAGGCCTCACCCAGCTGGGCTTCTAGAGTAGACAGTGGTGGTTTCTAACGGAAAAGCCCACGTATACCGTACGGACCACCTGGGAGATCCAAATGTCCAGTCGAGGTGTCTACCTTCTTCTCAATCATGGAACCTTACAATCTACCTAGCCTACGGTTATACTCTTTCTATTTCAAATTATAAATCACTTTATTACGTATCTAGATATAGTTTTATATCTAGACACATAGAAAAATGAGTGAACCAAAAAATCAAAGTGACTTATAATTTGAAACGAAGGGAGTACAATCTAAACTCCTTACAATATTTGATATATGCCTTGCCGAGCCAAATCGTTTGACATGGAGTATACTAACTCTATCTATAAAGATAAATCTCGCTAGGGATTTCTCTTAACATATAAGCTATCCACATCAACAATGCACTATAAATTATAATTAATTTCTCTTGACATGTAAGCTATCTACATCAACAATCCACTATAAGTTTCAATTATAGCCAACTAACACATATAGTTATAATAATTTCTCTTCATACACTAACATGCATTTAGTTGTCCACAAAGATGTGTCAAACAATTAATCAAAATTAGTTTAACATAGCTTTATTTGTATAACTATAAATATGAATAGTGTAATTTATTTTTAAATTGTCCAGAATACCCACAGCAACGCACGGGATATCCACCTAGTATATATAAATCTTTGTTCATCATTTAAACTTCATTCGCAAAAAAAAAAAAAGAAAACTTCCAAACATGTGCTTAGAGCTTGTAGGTGTACTACACAATGCGATATTCGTACCACCCTCCAAAAACAAACTCATGTAGATTCCAATTCCTCCGAATTGAGAGAGGATCCAAACAACCCCTATCTTTTTTTTTGACAATTTCCAAACAAACCCCAACGGCAGTGGAACAAAAGATATTTGTCCTTTTTTTTTTATACTGGCAATTGGTGCTCCAATCCATAATCCATGGTGCATGCGAGGAACACAAGTAGCAACAACACTGTGGACCACATGTATTATCAAGTTCAAAATTCAAATCATAGATATTCGAAACTGCTTATGGCTCCTAGGTGACGACGAGTACCACACTACCACTTTTACAGTGGCGCGAAGCAAATGGTGGGAAGGGTGCCGAAAAAACAACTGCTAATAGCAGATTCTCCTGTTATGGACGCCGTGTGCACAGCAAGAAAACAGACAAAGCTTTCCCGTTCGCCACAGCTAGCAGCACTTTGGTATGGCGTTGCCCTGTTGTCTGCATCTCCGGTCGCAAATTCCGTCATTATGTGACCCCCTGTGTTCCGAGACCAACATAGGAGTATGAAATTACATCAAGTAGTACTTGCTACGTGTGGTAGCTTTGGAACCAAAACCTCAGCTAGGTAGTCAGCTCAGCTCATATGCATGGCACGGCGCTGTGCAGTTACAAGCGACACTGCTGTTACCGAGAAGACAAGAACTAATGCCGGCCTGATGAGTGCCTACCTGACCAGACCCTCTGCCGTTTCTGCTGTCGGTCACTGCCTTGTTGCGACGCGAACCAACATTTTCTCTTGTAGTAGGGACTGATTTCAGCATTTGTTCTCAAAATTAAAGCTCTAATAAATGGTTGGGACTGAAACAGACATGTTCCTGGATTTGTTTTACTTTATTTCGAGCACACTAGCGACAATGCATGATTTTAAAAGCCTTAAATCATCACCGTATATTCCGAATTTTAGACGTTTTGAATTTTTCTAGATATATAGTAAAAATAATATATTTTAAAAAATTAAAGCGTCTTATAATTTCAAAGGACAAGAAGTCAAAAAAGGTCAACAATAATTACATTATTTATATTTTGTTCTACGTGTACATCTATATTCAGAAACTTAAAATCTTTTAAAGACGAAGGATTTTTTTTTAAAAAAAAATGGTAGTGAAAATAGGTGTCTCTGGCCTGTAGATAGTGTTGCACACGTGCCCTGGAACATGTAGATCGCAATGCAAGGCGTGCTGTTGACTGCTGATGAGCATGGCAACTATCGATCGGTAGCTAATTGCACGCACTAGGTACGGGGATGACCACGGGTCCACAGTGCATCGAAACAGTGGCATGTCGAAAAAGGGCAGATTAAACTGACAGGTCAGAAAAGGTGAAAGTTGGATCGAACCAAATAGTATGCTAGACGACACTGATCTGATTCTGAATTTGCATATATAGCGCCCACTAGGGAGCATGCAGAAGGGTCCACTACTGCTGCTGGATTGCCTGCCTCGACGAGGAGCAGGTAACTCTCTGAACATATATACAAACCGAAGATGGGAACAGCGAAGACCAAGACAAGGAGAGAGGTAATAATCCGCAAGCTGTGGCAAACCAGTTTGGAAGTTCTGTCAACTCTTTTGCTCGCAGAACGCATCTAGTAGTATGGAAGCTGAAATTGTAAATTCAGTTTGGTGACACGAGATAAAAGAGCAGCTGATTGTATCCAGCAGCACCGATTCCGTATCAGACGAGCCTGGTGTCGGCATTGTCCACATCTTCCTCCCCTGGACTACTGCATCATTGATAATTATTATACAGTTATAGCCCATCCATCGGTTGCGTAGGTAAAAGGGGCTTGTTTCAAAGGGGGCTTGTTTCAGCCAAATGGACTATATTTATTAAGTTACAGAGCGTGAATGCATATATGATACCGTGTTGGAATGGAACAGATGTCGACAATCTGATGAGAATATACATGATGGTCCAGCCGCCGTCCAAGCAATATAATGGCGCCAAACCTGCATAATAATGCATCCAAGATCTTGCATAGTATACTGTACGTATACTCGTACCTTGGTTGATGCTTTGCGGTGGCCCGTGGGGGTAGGCTGGTGGACCCGGGCCCCGCCTCAGTAGGTAACGCACACTTTCGCTGTGCGCTCATGCACATGCCTCATGGAGCTCAGCTTACTCCATGAGCATGGCAACAAGACGACGACTCGGACTGACTGAGCAAGACAACAAGGAAGAACAACAGTAGCAACGCTGGCTGGCTAGTGGCTACTACTGCCTGGCTGCTACTCCTGCTGTCCTACCAACTACAACTTACCCACCGGCCGGCGAGACGCGCGTGTCAACCTGCTGTAAGAACGGTCATGACATGAGTGAGTGGAAACGGGACAGCACAGGGTACTCCACTGTAAGTTCACTTGCAGTGGCACAGTACAACAGTACAGTGGAATTGTAAAAAGAAGCAGAGCTGGAGAAAATTGCCAAATTGGCACGTACAGTTGTAGAGCTGCATGAACGAACTTGCATGGTTGGAGCTAGAACCTGCCCTACTGTCTACGCTATACTAGCATGAATGCACATACTACTTGCAGGCTGCCGCCAACCCAACCAGGAACTGCAGGCCATGCCAGGGACGATCGAGATGCCGTTGCTTGCAGGGCAACGCCCAACGGACACGGCTGGCCCCCGCCGGACGCTGGTTGGTTGGCCGTGACTGACAGTCAGGACGGATCAGAAGGAGGAGGCTTCCATTCTGCCGCCGCAGCCGCCCACGGGCGCCTTGATGACCTGCAGGATCTGGACCACCTCGGCCATGGAGGGCCGGTTGGACGGGATCTGCGACGTGCACACCATTCCCAGCTTGAGCACCGGCAGCACCTCCTCATCCGGGACGTGCCCGCCCATGCCCGGGTCCACGCACTCCAGCGCGTTGCCGTGCTCCAGCAGGACGCGCACCTGGTCCATGAGCACCACCACGTCGTCGTCGCCGTACTCCACGGCGCGCCGCCCCGTCACCAGCTCCAGGATCAGCACGCCCAGCCCGTAGATGTCGCACTTCTCGTTCACGCGTAGGCTCTGGCACGCCAGCTCCGGCGCCACGTACCCCATCATCCTGCCGCCCGCGTGGAACCGCCCGCCGCCGTCCGCCAGCTTATTCCCCGGCAGCAGCCGCGCCAGCCCGAAGTCGCCCACCGCCGGGGTGCACTCCGCGTCGAGGAGGAAGATGTTGCTCGGCTTCACGTTGTAATGGACCAGCGGCGGCCGGAACGCCTGGTGCAGGTGCGCCAGCGCACGGGCCGTCCCGGACACCACGCGGAACCGCTGCTCCCACGTCATCGGCGGCAACGGTAGCTCCCCGCCGCCGTGCAGCCGCGCCTCCAGGCTGCCGTGCGCCGCGTAGTCGGTGATCAGTAGCTGCAGCTGCGGTGTCCAGTAGTAGCCCTTGAGCGGCAGCAGGTTCGGGTGCCGCGCCTTCCCCAGCACGCGCACCTCACGCTCGAACTCCTCGCGCGACCGCACCATGTTCGCCGCCACCAGCTTCTTCACCGCCACCACGCGGCCGTCGCCGACCGGCGCGCGGTATACCGTGCCGAACGCGCCGCGCCCGATCTCTGTCGCCTTGCTCAGCAGCGCATCGGCGCCGGCCACCAGGTCCTCCGACCGGAGGCTGCTCCCGGGACCGAACGTCACCATCTTGCCGGCGGCGAGCTTGCCCTTGCCCTTGCCCTTGCCGTTTCCACCGGGCGACAGCGACGACGACTTGGTCGTCGAGCTGGTGGTGACGATGCTCTCGTCCACCTCCTTCTTATGGTCGTCGTGGCCACCGCCCGCTGCCTCGGCCCGCCTCCGGGCCGACACGTTGAGCAGCGTGATCACGATGACGCCGAGGACGATCGCGACCGCCGCGCAGATGGCCACCATGGCGGACACGCTCAGGACCCGACGCTTCCTCGGCGCCCCCACGCCGCCGCCGTTCGTCCCCTGGTTGTTGTCGCCGCCGCCGCCGCCGGGCGTGTACTCGTTCGGGTTCAGGACTAGCGGCTTGGCCACGTTCATCCTGCACGGCTCCGCCACCAGCGGGCTGCAGATGCCCAGGTTGCCCTCCAGCGCGCTCGCGTCCAGGCTCTGGAAGACGCCCGACGCCGGCAGCCGCCCCACCAGGCGGTTGTGCGAAATGTTCACGGCCAGCAGGTTCTCCAGCCCGCCCAGCTGCGGCGGGATCTCGCCGCTCAGGTGGTTGTATTCCAGCCGCAGGATCTCCAGCTTCTTGAGCTCCGAGATGCCCGCCGGGATCGGCCCCGTCAAGCCGTTGTGCCCCAAGCTCCTGCATAAACCACCATGGTGGTCAGACGGACGCGACGTGACGTGTCTTGAATGAACTCGTGATCGTGACGCATGCAACGCAACACAACACAACAGTAGGAGTAACACTTACAGGAGGTACAGGGAAGAACAGTTTCCGATGCTGTCGGGGATGGGGCCGGAGAGGGAGTTGCCGTCCAGCTGGAGCACGGCGAGGCTACCGGACTCGCAGAGGTCGGCGGGCATGGCGCCGTACAGTCCCGTGCTACGCAGGTCGAGCACCGTCAGGTTGCGGAGCAGGCCGAGCTCCGGCGGCAGCGGCGTGCGGAGGTCGTTGCGGGACAGGTTGAGGTACCGGAGCTTGAAGAAGAGCGACATCTCGGTGGGGATGCCGCCGGTGAGCTTGTTGCCAGAGAGGTCGAGCCACTGCAGCGTCTCCGCCAGCTTGGTGGAGCCCGAGGGGAGGATGCCCGAGATCGCGTTCGACGACACGTCGAGCGTCTCGAGCCTGACGTCAAACAGAGCGTCCGGGATGCTGCCGCTGAGGCTGTTCCCCCTCAGGTGCAGCTCGGCGAGCTTGGTGCACCCGGACATGGACGCCGGGACGGTCCCGGACAGCTGGTTCCTGGACAGGCTCAGGTACTTGAGCGCCTTGAGGTCGCCGAGCGAGTCCGGCAAGCTTCCGGTGAGCGCGTTGTCGGATAAGTCCAGGTGCTGCACCGCGGCCAGCTTGCCGAGCCAAGCGGGGACGTCGCCGGAGAGCCGGTTGCCGGACGCGGAGAGGAAGACGAGCGAGCCGAGCTGGCCGATGGAGTCAGGGAGGTGGCCGTCGAACGCGTTGGAGCTGAGGTCAACGGTGCTGAGATGCGGGCACATGCCGATGTCCTTGGGGACAGCGCCGGAGAACCGGTTGCCGCTGAGGCTGAGGGTCTTGAGGTTATGGAGCCTGGCAATGCCGTCGGTGACGGGGCCGGAGAACTGGTTGCGTGACAGGTCGAGCGTGCGCAGGCGCTCGAGCGGCCAGAGCGCGCCGGCGAAGTCGGGCGAGCCGGACAGCTGGTTGCCGGACACGTTGAGGTGGAGCAGGAGCGGGCTCCCGGACGCCAGCCCCTCCGGCACGGGGCCGGAGAACTGGTTGCCGGCCAGGACCAGGAACCGGAGCGTGCGCGGGAAGGACGGCGGGAGCGGGCCGGAGAAGGCGTTGCCGGTGAGGTCGAGGTAGCGGAGGGACGCGAGGCGCGCGACGTCGTCGGGGAGCGGGCCGGAGAAGGCGTTGTACGAGAGGTCGAGCGAGCGGAGGGAGGCGAGGAGGGAGAGGCCCAGCGGGAGCGCGCCGGAGAAGTTGTTGCGGGCGAGGGAGAGGTCCTGGAGCGCCGGCAGGCGGTCAAGGCCCCGCGGCATGGTGCCGGACAGCGCGAGCCCGTCGAGGGCGAGGCGGAGCACGCGGGAGGTGGCCGGGTCGCACTCCACGCGCGCCCAGCCGCAGGGGGTGGCGTCCGACTCCGTCCACGTGGTCAGCGCGCCGGTCGGGTCGGACAGCGCCGACTTGAACACCACCAGCCCCAGCACCTCCTCGTTCACTGCCATCGGCATGACGGCCTTCGTCGTCGCTGGCGCGCCGCCAATGAGCACCATTAGCAGGAGGAGGAGGAAAGCAGGGGGGGTGGCCATTTCTGCTGCTGCAGGTGCGGGTGCCGGGCTGCCGCGTGCAGAATGTTTCTTGGACGGGATAGATATGGTGGCGGTGGCGATGACGGTGGCTGGCAGTAGATGAGATGAGATCTAGTGGCGAGGAGGATTGGTACCGGCGCCGAGCTGTGTTTTGGGAGTGTGCATGGTGGAGGCACCCATCGGAGCCGAGGGGAGGGGAGGATGCAGGTTGCCCGCGTCGCTGGATTGGATTGCCCGTGACTCGCGAGCGGGAGGTAGGTTTGGACACAAGGAAAGCAACAAAGGACTTCACGTTCTCCGGTCCCGGCCAGGTCCTCGAGTCGGCCATGGCCATGCCACCCCGGCTGGCTCTCTGCCGCTGCGCGGTGGGGTCGCCGGAGGAATCCAGCTCGCCGGAACACGACACCGCACGGCGATTGAAGCGACGACGCTCGACGCGCGCACTCGCTTCGCTACTCGCGGTAGGAGCTCTCTGCAGGCAGCTGTACCTGTACAAGGGAATGAATGATTAAAGAATCATGCGCCGGCCGTTTTAAATTTCTATACTCGGACTTTAATTCACGCAAAAGCAGCCGCAGAATCACATCGAAAGCTACTCAACTTTTGTTAATCCTGATCACGGATTCAAAACGCGTGACCGATTGCCCTCGCCCCTCAACTACAAGTGGGCAGAGGCACTAGGTAGTTACCAATCTGGCCGTCACAGGACAAGCGGCAGAGCATGCCCAATCCATGACTCCATTCATCAGTTCAGTTATCAGTATGGAAGCTCCCCATAAGTGCCCAGATCCGCATGACTGCAAGCTGTAACAGAACAACAAACGGAAGCTGCCATCTCGTCGTCTATGGCTCGCGGATTATTTCATTCAGATCACGGGGGCACATCACATGTATGTATACGATTGATGAGATGGTGTATTATTCAGCATGTTCAGTTCTTGCCATCCATATCTGATATCTATCTATCTCACCCCATACTTTATCCGGAATCAGTGTACATATCTTCTGCCACGTGTGCTATATATAATCAAGCACTGAAGCACAGAAACCTGTACACATACATGTATAGCCATGGCTATATATTTGGAGTCTGAACTAGACGCCTATACCTCACATCTAAACGCACGCAACCTTTGTATATAGGTAAGTATGGAACGGTAAAGGAGAGCACCCTCGAGTAGGTACAGTTATTCCTCTTGATATCAGCTGCACTTTGAGGATTCCCAGCTTGAATTCTTTCTAGCACTGGACTGATATATAACTTAAAAAAGTGTTGAATCAATCACGCGGGCCGTCAAAAGACTGGGATTTCCTCAAGTTCCAGTGGAGACCCTCATGGATGCTGCGGAGGAAATCGGTCGTCGAGTCCACCAGGCAGGCTGTGGGCACGGGCCAAGGAGAAATGCTGCAGATCAAGGCGTCACCGGGCGACAGCTGCTTTCGGTCTTTGCCGTCAAAGGATGCCCAGGCAGACCCCCTGCTGTTGAACGGCACTTGAACGCGCAGAGTCACGTATTCAGGCAGAATCAAAGGTCTGAATGACAAGGAATGCGGACAGATTGGGGTGAAAAGGATTCCAGGGACCTGCAAACGCCAGCTAGACATTAGAAACCACAGTGAAATAGCAGGATGGACAAGTGTTACGAGTAAAATTGGTCAAATAAACACCGTATAAATCAAATGGGGTGTACCTGAGGATGAACCATGGACCCTCCAGCCGCTAATGAATATGCTGTACTTCCAGATGTGGTAGAAATGATTAATCCATCTCCTTGTACACAAGTAACAAAAGAACTGTCACAGTATACTTCCAGGTTGGTAAGGTAAGATGATATTCCTCGGTCAATTGTAACTTCATTTAACACTAAGAATGGCTCCTCAGTCATGATTTCATCCTTTGCTGCGTCACGTATTACATGACACTGTATGCGATTTCTCAGCGTGATGCTAAATGGCCCGTTCAGCACATTGTCCAACAACTCACGGTATTGCTCGCTTGCTGAAAAAAACATGTTAAGGACAACACAATAGATAAAAACAGGACTGTCAATTAGATAGAAGAAAGCTTCACATGCAATTTATTTACCAACAGAAAGAGGTTTTCTCAGATCCAGTAAAATCCAGCTATTCTTGGCTACTATTGCATAGAGTGTGTTAGCACTGGTGGTAAAGGATACGAAATGGCGTCATGAAGCCCAGTGATCCCAGGGCAAATGCAACAACTGGAGGAACTGGTCCTTTGAACAATGATGCAGCCTGTTAAAGAGTGATCAAGTCAATTTCTAGTTTCAACTGGAGAGCAGTTGAGTAACTTAAAACTAAGTGAAAGTACAAATCCAAATAAGCAGATGAGAATATTATCAGAATAAGCAGAGATTCAACCTGTCCAGCAGTTGGCAGACTGCAGGCAACATAAGTGCATCAATTGTAATTGGACACACTACTCTCCCATAGCCAATAGACGGCATGGACCAAAAGGAATTAGCTAAGCAAACTAATACGATGACAGGGACAAAGTACTGCTAAATGATTGAAGCACAAAAGAGGTAATTATTTTGCATAATTCAGATACCAAAAAACATGTTACAGATCATGTAGTATGAATCTAGTTATTTTCTTGCTAACCTAGACCAAGAGCCATATAAACTGAAGGTATAACTATATCAGAATGGATAAAAAAAGAAGCTTCTTTAGATTCCAGATAACATTTTGCATGGGTGCATCACAAATGAAATATAAAAGAATATGGATGCGTACCCACAGAACAGTTCCATCACCACCAAGAGTTACAATTAGATCAACCTTCGTATGCAGCATCTTTATCTCCTCATCTATAAGAGTTGGTCAGAACATGGGAAGTGATATGTCAATAGAATAATTGTAGAAACAATCGATAGATCTAAAACATGACGATACAGAAGTAGAAGATGAAGAATGCTGATGAATAAAATACTACAGTGCAAAACTAGATGTACTAAGTAATCTTAGTAGGAGTACTTATTAAGGTTTACAACTGTAAGACAGCTCTCTCCATAATAGTAATATGCATTGCAAATTACATGGGTAAATAGGATAACAGAAAATCACATACAGATAGCAAGATGAGGCAGAAACTTCATATCACCTAAACAACACTAGAGTCTTGCAAAAGCATGTATAAACTATCCATAAACACTCTCCAAATTACTATTGCCTTATTAATTAATTTATTCAATCCCCATCACAAAAGGGAAAAATATCTTCTTGAGTAATCTATGTCCTGAACTGCTAATCTGGAGCACATGGAACAAGCGCATCAAATAAGTTAAACCGCTTACCATCTTCCCATGTTTGGACGAAGTTGTAGTAGGAATCCTCTGTTAGAAGTTCCTTTTTAACACGTGGCTCAACAAAGATGTTTATATTTTTATGCTCCCTAAGCCATCTGCGGAAAAATAATTCAAAACCTTTCAATGGCGTGAGCACAATATGCAGGCTACCCGTGCAGTAGCATATATACCCATGTAAGTTGTGAATCATCAGGCACAAAAACGTATCAAGGGTGCTGATTTCTAAAAATAGTAAATTATATCATTTAAGACAATTTAGTTTTCATATGGTACAGTGTGACAGGATTTGCAATTCAGAATAATGGAAAAAATATTAAGTATATTAATAGATAAGTAGTGGTGGTGCAAAGCATTGAAGAGAACACACCTGACCATTTCAGCACAAAGAACACGCACAGAGTTGGAATTCGGTTTGGTTATGAAAAGCACGGTTTGTGGTGGTGATTCCCATTTCAGTAAGATCTGAACGCGAAGTATTTGTCATCATTGGAAGACAGAGGAGCAAAAGTGTGATAATGTTTCGGTAAAAAAATTCTAGAACTATCTGCCATTCCAAAATGAATTGAACAGGATAAATGGACCAACCTGCTTACTGCTCCTTTCTGCGGTTGTTATATCACCTTTTTCAAAGGACACAAAATCATGCTTATGCTGACCATTTTTATCCCCATTACATCCCCATGAAAGTTTAAATGATGCCTTTCTCCCCACCACCTTGTGATTAGATCTTGGGATAGGTCCAGGAACTTCGTCCTGGAGAACCTCATGTGCACATATGCCATGCTTACCGCAACATCCTAATTGATCAGGTGCAGGTGTCTCCAAGGTTAGTTGGCTGGCCAGTTTGTCCAAGTCATTACTGATACAGCTGTTGTAGCCTGCACCAGATAGAATTCCAGTTGCTCAAGAGAAACAAATAGTAGATGTGCAGAGCTCAATAATATAGTATTCCACAATGTAATATGGTGTGTCTAATTTTGGGATCCATCCGATGATGCTGTCATAACCCCCACACTATCAAGTCACAAACAAAGCTACCCCTATGATTATGAGCAGTATGTTGAACATTGCAGAGGCCAGAGTCTAAAATTTGCTAAACCAACCATACCCCATGCCGGATAGGCCTATGCATGTGTAGCAATCTGCTTGGAATTTTGTGGTCGTTTTCTCCAACTAAACCATCAAATGGAAATTATAGATAGTAACTTGAAGCAATAGTTACTGGATTGCTCAAATAGCAAATGCAAAAATCTCAATAAAAAATGCACAAATCTCACCTTTCATTTTACTCTGCTGCTTGTGCGCTGTCTCTAATTCATACTTACGTTTCCACTCTGCTGCCTCTGCTTGAGCAGCAGCCTTCCCTTCAGCCACTCGTCGTAAGGCTTTTGCAACAGCTTCAAATTCAAATAAATTTATACCAATTATTATTGTTTTATTAGTAAATGGAAGGTTCTACATATGCTTGTATTTTTGTAGTACATTTTAGGCTTCAGTAAAAGTAGAAATTATGTCTATGCTTACTTCTCATAGCTTCTGAAAACTCAACAAGGTGCGCATCAGTTGACCTGACAGGAGTTTGAGCAAGAAATTCATATGCTGCCTTCTCTGATTCTAGTGAAACAGTAGAACTAGCTGTAGAGATGGATCCATTTTCACTTTGGTGTGAGGCCATGATATCTACATATACTCTCTCATCAGAAACCTAAAACACAAGCAGGTGTGTCAGAGTGAATGTAAAACAATGGTACATCTGATGATTCTTAAAAAAAACTGTGTCTCTCCTTTCATTGTGAATATATCAACTGCCTCCAGAAACAAATGTATCCAGTCGTTTAAGATTGCAAATGACATATTTAGCTTGGTTTCGATTCACAGATAAAATGATGAGAGGTTTTCAGACAAATTCAGATTTAGATCCACCAAACCTTTGAACTCCATGACCAATACCCAATAAAATGTTGATTGATTTATTTAACTCAGAGCTTAAATAGGATTTGCAACCAGATAAGGTAACCAAGTGATTTAGCCTCATATTTTCATGTGCGTGACTCGGATTTGCAATCAGTGACTTTCTAGCTGAAATTGAATCACAAATTCAAGCTTTACACACTATGCACACTAAAAAAACACCGGAATCAATGGTTTCCCCACAAAATGGGGAAAGGAGGCCAAGCCCATTGGCGTTTCTGGTCCAGGAACTCCCCGACCTTGCAAGATAAGCTAGTTACTTAAAACACTGGTACGACAAAAACAGAAGACGTAAAACTCAAGGACACTCCAGCTAGTTACTTGTCCGCCCTTCACTTATTACGCAATCCCAGGGCGAAGAACAGAGCTACGAGCGGGACGAACTCAAAGCGAGCACACATTCCTCAAGCCATGTATACAAGTCGTCGGCACGTACCGAGTCGACCAATGATCTGATGCTCGGAGGAGCTGGGATCGGAATCGGCGCAGGGCTGAGGCTCCGGAACTTGCAATCCGACGGCTCCTGCCACACGGGAACCACGCATTCATCAGAACCAGCTAAACCAAACACTCCGCCGAGCTCGGAAATTCAAACTAGCTAGATGCGCCAATTCGAAGCAAATTGGGCGAAACTGGGACGCCCGAACCGCCCCAGCGCCGCTAGCGCCGGCGAATCGGGAGGAGCCAGCGTACCTTGTCGGCGAGCTCGTCGAGCGACATGGCGCCGCGATCCGGTCCCGCTCCGCGTCCTCGCCGTCGCAGAAAACACAACCCGTACTACTTGTTCTGCTCTTTTGCTCCCGGTCCCGGGGCAGGTGGGCAGTGTACTTGGTCTCCGATTCGCGAGGGGGAGAAGAAGGGTGGGTGGTGGACCGGTGGCCGGTGGGTGTAGTGGTGGTGAGAGGCGACGACGCCGAAGCCGGTGAGGAGAGGAGAACCTCCTTCACTCCCCCGGCCCGGCGCGGCTATTTATCGGCTTCTGGTTTGACGCCGACCGGTGGGGCCCAGCTGCAGTGGGACGGTCGGATTCCGGCTGACGCGTGCTGGGAAGGGAGCGGCATGGCGTGTGGCGCCTTCGTGGTTACTGCCGGGGTCCACCACGCCCTTCTCATTTCTTTTTCCTGATTTGGAATTATTATATAATCGAATTATATTATACCCCAACATTTGGGGAGACAGCAGACCGTGGGAGTATCCGTTGAAAGAAACTTTACTCAGGTGCATGTGCACCTCATTTAAATTCTACACAAGGTGTGTACTCGTGCCAAGTAGATCTGCAGCCTATTCTCAAAGCAAAAGAAAAAATCTATTTATATGAATATGGCTTGTATGAAGTACTTACTACTTGATCTATGAAGAAAGTGGAAACAAGTTCACCACGATTTTTCTGTGTTGGAAGAAGATATCTTGGTTTTCTGAAAACACATATGCCTAGTCTCAAATCAATCAATATTTCTTTTTTAATTCTAATAACCGGTGGCAAAATTACTGTAACAAAAGTATAAAATCACCATTAAATCTTTATGCAAATTAACATCATCATTGTTTTAGCCCCTTCTTGTGCCCCATCCTGCATCCGCCACTGCTAATTACATAAAGTATGATGGCAGTAAATCAATCTCTTTTCCATTGGTCGGGATGCGATATCGGAGGTGTCCAAGAATATAAGGTATTTCTTTTTTCTGCCTGATTTTCCAATAGTGTTGAATAAAACTACAGTGGTACATAGTTTGGTTGTCTTGAAAAAAATATTATTTGTACCTAGCACTTCTAGACGAGGAGAACATAAACTGGAGAATCTTATACCAACTGTCTTTACCTCTCATACTTCAATTCATGGGATTTAATGTAATGGTGTGCAGTTAGATATTGTTTGGAAGGATATGTATGCCACCGAAGTCCACAGAATTGCCAGGGCCACATCATTTCCGACAAAGCAATCTCTTAGTGTATAAATATGTTTTTTGACTTCATCAGTTGCTAAGCTTTCTTTTTTTGGCAGAGATTTGTTTAGCTAAGTTCCGCTTAGTGACGACTGACTTGAACAAGTTCGCGGATGCCAGAGACAAACAACCAGGACTTTTATCTCTTGACTTGAGATGAGATGATTAACTAATTGCACGACTTATTGGACTGACGACTTTACTACCTATACGTTCCGGCTAAACGTATCCCTACCCCCACAGGTTATTATTTAAGAAAAAACGACGCTTGGTTTTAGCAGGCACCACGAAAAAAACCTGTGCCCTTCTGGCGAATGAAATGAAATGAAACAGTCAAAGCAAAAGGCACAAGGGAAAAGGCACGCTCAAAGGTCTTGGTCGTGGTTGGTGAATCCATGAATGAATGGTGACGGTGGTGAGAACAAAATCTCTTTGCCGATTCCAATACCAGAGGGGAGGAAGGGAGGCTGACCGGGAGTGGTTGGCAGACAGCATCTCAGTGCAGGAAGGAGGGATCGGAGGAGAATGGCATTTGGCTGCTTGTGTTGTGCTGGACTAGTGCTTGCTGAAAAGGGCTTCAGGTTTGAGACTTTTCAGTTGGGATTCTTCCTCTGTTTTCGACACGAACACACGGCTTTGGCCTTTTGTTCAGCCATTCACTTTGAGCATCCTGGTCCAATAGGTGTAACCTCCACTCTGCATTTTTGGAAGCACAGGGGCCTGCTACTTTGCTCTGCTCTGCTTGCTTGGCGGCTGCTAGCCATCTGTCGCTGTGTGTGTGTGTGTTTCTTTCCGTGCCAGCCATGGTCGTGAACTAGTCATCAGCCAATAGCATCGTCAAACTCGCGACTAATGCATCGTCAAATTCCGAGGAAGAACCATTAGCACAGACCACACCGGCAGAAACGGGATGGAGAATAGGAGATGATGGCGCGGATCGTGCAGGCACGGTTCCTCTGACTTTTCCTCACCATCGGGCAGCTGCGCCCGTCCGACTCTTGACTCCTTTCTCGGCAGCGAGCGCGGAGACGCGCGCGTCAGTGCGCACGTCCGCTACCGCGCCCGTCAAAGTCAGCGGCCGCAAGCATAAGCGCTGGCGTGGTGGCCGACGCCGTCCACGCGGCCATCATCGCACACGGTCACACGACACGAACGCCTCTCGCGGACGCGGCGACGGCGGCGGACTTGTGTTGGTAAAATTTGCAACTCGGTGTACGGTTAATCATTTATCCACCACCTTGCTAAAACGTGAGGCAGGTCGTGTACTCACGTGATAGCTAGGAGGAGGGGCGGATACTGCGGAAACGAAATACACATGACGGGGAGCTCCATCGATCGATCGTCATCGTACCAATAGGTGTAGTGTGGCTAGCTATGTGGTCTATTCTACGAGAGAATCACAGAGCAACATAACATCACGGATCAACGGGCCAGCGTTGCCATCAGGCACGATCGAGATATATCTAAAACGTTTGTGCTCGCACATCGATCAATCTCCCCCAAATAAAAGTCCGAAACCAACCAACTGACGTGAGTGACCTATCTACAATGTCGTCATCCGTACCGATAGTGACACGGACCGTTGGTGACACAACGGCTGCCAAATTAAATCGAGCGTTGCAGACAGTTGCTGCGCGCGCGGCTGATCGATGGGGCCAGGATAAGCTAGCATCATATACTTACATAGGAATCAAGACGCCACGGGCCATTCTGAGCTTATTTGTTAGATCAATATGATGATCAACTAGAAAGCTTAACCATCTTGCATTCTTCTGCTCTGCTCCGTTATGGCGCCAAACATCGTGTCGTCCAACTATCACGAACGAGATGAGATAGATCTAAGGCTAAGTATTTAGTTTGTTTTTGTGCTTGTCAGCGTGTGAGTTGGGGGAGGGGGCAACAAACAGAGTGTGTTACATGTGAAAGTGGGAAATAATTTGGGTATTTCACCTCACCCTCGTATCCTTGGTCAATGTTCGTTGCTGTAAGTGCATTCGCTTTCGAAGTGGGTTTTGGATAATTAATGACAATCAAATTAGGACTAATAAATTTATTCAAGTGAATTCACAGGGTTTAGTCCATTGAAAATTTTGAATGATGACATTTAGTGATACAAGCACCCCTAAATTTTCTATGGATGAAAGGCGCTTCGACTCAATTGGATTATTCTTTTATATTTATAATTGAGTTATAGGAAACGCCGCGCTATCAAGAGGGATGCAAATTAGACTAGCTAGATGAGGGTTCAAGTGCTCATGTTGGTCTATTTTACACGATTGAGAGACACCGTGCACACACACACTTAGAATGCTTTCTCAGCTGGTGCACCGGAAGTTCTGGTCCTGTGACCAGAAGTTCCGGTAGTAGCAAGCCCGCGTGCAACCGTGTGCCAGAAATCGGTTCCGGCCTCCGACCGGAAGTTCCGGTAACCACCGAAAGTTCTGGTCCTGTGACCGGAAGTTCCGGTAGTAGCAAGCCCGTGTGCAACCGTGTGCTAGAAATCGGTTCCGACCTCCGACCGGAAGTTCCGGTAAGCACCGGAAGTTTCGGCCACTGGATCGGAAGTTCCGATCAGCCATGCCAGCCTTCAGTGCGTGAGCGCACGCGTGCGAGTATTCGGTTCCGGCCTCCGGCCAAAAGTTCCGGTGTGTTACACCGGAAGTTCCGATCAGCCCAATCTGAGTGTCGACTTTCTCAAGCCCAACGGTCGGATCTCGAATAGACCGGAAGTTTCGATGGTTCCCACCGGAAGTTCCGGTAGCTCTTCGGAGCTGATAGTATAAATACTTTCTCACCTCCGTTTTCGAAGGTTGCCCATTCTATTCACTGCGCCCAAGCTTTGCCAAACTCTTCTGTGAGCTGAACTCGCCCACTCTCTCCCCCCTTTGCTTCCAAGCTTCAATCCTTGATTGTTTTGAGCTAGGGACGTGAGATTTGAGAGCGGGATCATCGATTGTCAACTTGAGCACTTGTCTTCCTTGTCTTGCCGGTTTGGTTTGCATTTGTTTCTCTTGGGTTCTTGGAACTCTAGCCGGCTAGGCGTTCTTCGTGGTTGTCCGTGTTGATTCATTTGTGAGGGCACCCTGAAGAGTTTGTATTACCCCTGATTCTTAGTGGATATCTCAAGCTTTTGTTTGAGGGAGGAGACCTTCGTGGTCGGACCTTCGTGGTCACCTCAACAACGAGGACGTAGGAACTCCTCAGTGGAGATTGCCAAACCTCGATATAAATCATGTGTCTTGCTGTGTAGGTAGCATCGACAACCCTTATTCTTGTGTTCTTCGTGTTCTTCCTCTCTACCCCCGAAATTCATAGGTTGGAGGAGTCGATCTACGATTTGGTGAGGTGTCAAGCTCCGTGGAGTTCAACATCATCACCAACAACATCTAGGAGGGTGTGGTAACAATTAAAACCAAAATCACAACTCATTGTACTCTGATTTCATAGCTCAGTAGGGCATCGAAAGTTTCGGTCGGCTTGCATCGAAAGTTCCAGTTGGTATTTAACTTCCGCGTTTCAAGTTTGTGAGTTTCAGGATTTTCAGACAGGCCTATTCACCCCCCCCCTCTAGGCCATTTAGGTCCTTTCAGTTGCATAGCTTCGTATTCTTGTCTTCAAACCATGACTACATCCCCTTTGCTTTTGCTACTACTACCACTAGTCTAGCTCTTGTTTATTTGCAACCCTATACTTGCTATCAACGAGTAACCATACAAGGATCAGTGAATTAGAGGAGTAGCACATGGTACACCAAAGTTTATAGTAGTTCATGTGAAGTGCACTCAGTCCAGTGAAAAAGAAAGTCTGCATTGCTTGTGCACTGAGCGCTCGGTTCAATGTCGATTAGGGGGAGGGGGTGACCCAAGTGCGAGAGTTGTATGTGTAGTGTGTTCCAACAACGGCCCACGTGAGTGTTCCCCACCCTGTCTTACATAGCCTGAGGCAAGGTTTACAATTGGTCTGATGGTAGTCAACAATACTATTGCTCTACAATGCACAATCATACCCGACTACCTATAATTCTTGCGTGTCATCCTTTATGCTTTGGCAGACTTCTAGGTCTTGGTCAGATCTGAAGAGACAATATGGACGGTGCTCATCATACCGGTTAGGTAACACATTGGTACCCAATGCTAGGTCGCTAGCATAGTGCTAGTAAAATAGAGAGTATGACAAACTCCACGTTCAGTCTTATATAGTATAATTACTATATAGAGCATGGCCCGCACAATAGCCTGTCAAGCTATAGCGTCAAAGCTAGTGGATATGCTCCTCTCGGGCAATGGCTGCCGACTGTGGGGAGGATAGCATCATGTCCCACTCGATCATTCTTGTGCACCAAGTCGGTGCGGCATCCCCTATATAGACATGCTCTAGACTAATCGGTTTAGCCTACCCTGCCCTTTGGAGTCGGTTGTGATATCGGTGAGGGTATCTTTAAAAACGTTTAGCTTACGCCCTCGGCGCTCTTGCTAGCGTCGAAGCCAATGGATGTGCTCCTCTCAGGCAATGGCTACTCACTGTGCGGAGGATAGCACCATGTCCCGCTCGACCATTCTTGCGCACCAAGTCGGTGCGGCATCCCCAATTTAGGCATGCTCTAGACTAATTGGTTAAGCCTACTCTACCCTTTGGAGTCGGCTGATATCAGTGAGGATATCTTTAGAAATGTTTAGCTTACGTCCTCGACGCTATTGCTGTGACTAAAAAGAATGATTTTTAGACAACATGGGATATCTTCGATATGATTGATGAAGATCGTGTAATTTTGTTCTGCCTTTATCTCTAATAATGGAAGTTTCTTTGACCTCTAAGCAATGTATTCCCAGATAACTTTTTCACTGGCTCAGCAATGCAATCAACTATTCCACCGACTCTATTTCTCATACTATCTTAAAAAAAAAAGTTCAGCCTGCCCCTAGGTCACTTCGCCCAGGACTAGACAATATTTGTATTCTCTTACGTCTCTTCAGAACGCATCATTTTCTTGTGGAAGTTTGGAATGAATGCATGCATCACACACCGGAGAACCAATATTCTTAATAGCCTTGTTCCATTATATTTATGGAATCAACTTTAAACAATTAAGCTTTTGGTCCATACCATGTTTACTTCAACGCTTTTTCTATATTTTTGTCCCAGGAAATCTCTCTGCTCCCTCTTATGACGGATGACATACACACTTTGTACCAACAGAGCTGTTGATATGCATACTTTTCCTATATCGACATGCATACTTTTCCTATATCTCTCTATTTGTATAACAACAGGATGTCATGCATACTTTTTTCATGTCTCTCTAATTGTATAACAACAAGATGTCTTGAATAGTTTATAAAAACAGAGTTGTTAACAGATCTCATCCTTAGATGATAATCCAATAGTTATTCACGTTACAATAAATATTAGCTATATTTCTTACAAAAGAGATATAACAACTCCCATTTATACAGGTTTTACATGTGTGTAGTACCTACAAAAAGAATTATGACCCATGAGTTACAACCATAAACTGCCACTGATAGCGACATGGACATCAAACTAGACTATCCGGTGGAGTAGGTAGCCAGTAGACTCGCACTCGCACCACCTCCTAAAGCGATTGGCATGCAGAGGAAGCCGGAGATGAAATATGAATTTGATGCTGATTGTCCTTGTGCCGTCACCAGAACAACCTATGTATCGCTATATTATTGTAGAATTTCATTTCCATATTAATTAAATAAAGGCATGGCTCCTGTCACTTACGTAACAAAAGGAAAAGAAAAGAAAAGAAAAACGTACTATGTTCTCTCTTCTAGCAGCCCAGCATCGGGTTGCGTGTCCCGTCGCTACAAGCAAAGAGGAGATTACAGAAAGATTCGTGAATCGTGACGGAGATCTTCGAGAACTGTAGTAGCGGTCGTACATGTACATGTACTACATCCGGCTGTGACGCTGAGGCTCAAAACAACTGATACAGTGCCGCAGCGCCATACTGAGAGTGACACATGCAGCATCTGGCTATCTGCTGAGTACAATAAGCGCGCATAGCGAGCACTTAGAGATCCAGGAAGACGTACGAGTAGACGACTGGTAGTTCGTTCCTTGTTTTCGGAGGTGGTTGGCTTGCTACCGTAAGCCTCGTAGTAAGCTCTTGGAAAATACTGTAACTCTGAATTAGTCAGGGGCACCGATCAAAGTCCAACGAGTAACCATCATCAGCTCTCTCTGAAGTCTGAATCTGAACCGAGGATGGACAAGATGACGACAGACCCAGTTAGTAAACTGTCAGGTGTAGTTAAACACTTCTCCACTTTGTTAAGAGAATTGCTGCTGCGCACCTGATGATTCCTGTGACTAGTAGTTGTAGTGCTTACTATTCCTCAAAAGGTAGTGGTAGTGTTTGGTCGTCGTAGAATTACCTATGTGGACTTGACCGGCTATTGCTTATTACTAGTTGGTGGCTCACCGCAGCTCTGATGAACTCATACAGTTCCAATCGGATCGAGTACACTCGTTAGTCTGCATCTGCACCCATTTGTTTGACCTGTGGTCAACGAAAGGACAGGTTACTTGGGTCGGTTCAGCCACCACCGATGCTTAAAAGGGATGCAATGCAAGACCGGAAATGCAACAGGATCAGACATACATGATTTGCTCCAAATTAAATGTTAAAGATGACTGTCAAGGACACACTGCAGAAAGAAAACCGTTTGAATGAACACTGCATTTTTTTAAAGAAAAGAACTTTGTTGTGCAGAAAACAGACAGAACCGATTAAACCAAATATGTAGCCCTGGAACTAACTTCAACTGGTCCTACGGCATGTATATAGTGAAGAAGCATGTACTAGTAAGTCAACATCCAATGCAAGTGAGCTGCAGAAAAAACAGGTGGAGCCCTTGACCTTGAGCTCCAACTGAAAGTGAAGCCCCACATCTTCTGTTCGTTCAAAACAGCCAACCGTGACTGTGAGATTACAGAGACGTGCTCTCTCCCACTGCCAATTGCCATTGCGAATTCTCTGTTGTTGTGGTAGACAGATAGAGGCATCCATCGGCGGTTGGTGTTGCAGGGGACTTCGGACCCTACCCATGGCTTGGTGGAGGTTTGGAGCCGTCCCCTCCTTGCCAAGTTGCCATAGCCAGCAGCCCAGCACATAGGAAGCGCAAGTCCCTGCTGCCAAGTGCCAAACTTGTCAGTTTGCTTTACACGAATCTGTCAGCTTATCTTCTTTTTTACTTTAAAAAAATAGAAACCTTCAGCTCATCTAGTTTCTTTTAGAAACGCTATGACATGCAAAGAACTAGACCTCCGTACCTGTCATGGGATGTGATTCTTGATGTCTTGGCGTATGTTAAGAGAAAACGGTATGTTCGGATTTCCTTCTGGAATTAAGTGGTTTGTATTTAACGTGTTCAGGCTTAGAGTGTACGCTTGGCCGCAAGGCTTGTGTGAGCAGTTCGTTTTAGAATTTTGTTAAAAGCATGTTGCTTCAGCCATGATATTTGGTTAAAAATAGGGAGAATTAGGAAAACGATCTCAAAAAAATTACGCTTAGAAAATTAGCCCTTATTTTTTTAAACTTAAGAAAACGGCCTTAAAACAAAATTTTGTTAAAAAAATGGCCTTCCGTCAGTTTCAGCCCTTAACGGTGTTAACTTTAGAGGTAAAAAGACCATTTTACCCTCTAAGGGAAAAATTAAAAATAAAGTTTTGTTTATTTATTGTATATATTCACAAATTTCACACATAGCCGCACACATATATTCCAAGCACATAACCACACATATAATCATAGATACTTTTTAAGTTACCAAATAAATAATTCTATAAAATATGATTAGTTTCATATTTTTAATAAAAATTAGACATCTCAATGAGCACGATAAAATTTGGTTCACTAAAATTGGAGTTACCAAACTCCAGTTACGAGGGCAAAGTGGTCTTTTCGCTCGCACTACATTGTCAAAACTAACATATTTGCCTTGCAGACCCGACGGAAGGCCATTTTCCAAACAAAGTTTTGTTTTGAGGCCGTTTTTCTAAGTTTAAAAAAATAAGGGCCAATTTCCTAAAGACAATTTTTTTAAGGCTGTTTTCCTAATTCTCCCTTAAAAATATCCATCCTTTGATACGTTTGACAGGTCTATCCCTGAACTAGGTCATGCTAGTTATTATCAATCTGCTGCCCTGCAGACTACTTTTAGAGACAAGAGTGTTCGTCCAAACGGGTATCTTGAATTTGAAAAACATCATCATATTCGTACTGTGAAGTTTCAATGTCGTGCATGCTTGAACTTCTGCCACTAACATTACATCGTGTGCAATTTTTTGGATCGCAGTTGGCCTGTGGCCATGGCATTTTGGTGCCCTGCTGAGCGTGCTGGCATGGTGGGTGAGCCTCGTGTTCAAAGGCCAGGCAAACGCAGCCGCCCCAAAGTTAAAATCGTCAATGGAAAGGAGTACCGATATGCGTAGAGCATTTCCATTTCCTTCTCTTTGTTCTGTATATATTTGTGTTGATGAACCTGTTTAAGCTGGTTTCTGAATCGAAGACCATTAAACTATCTTGTTTTATATAACTAAAAGAGTTTGTTCGGTGTGCAACAGACACTAGTTGTACCAAGAATCTCTTGGGAAATTGCTTCACTACGTTGTTATTCCTATAATTATAGGTGACGGGTGGTCTTATTTATAATTAGTTGAAGGTCTTGTGATTCCTGATATTTGAGTAGAGAGGGCCTATAAACTTGACCGGGGTTGAGATGTCATATATCACTCCATTACAATAATATGATATTTTGACTTTTCTAGATATATAGTTTTTCTCTATACAATACTAGAAAAACCAAAACATCTTATGATTTTAAAGTTCTTGGTTGTTCGTTAGAAGCAAGTTAACAACATCTCTACTTTATCAAGCTTGGCTCAGGCTGGTGCAATTACTAGCAGTAGGCTGCTCAACCTTTTCAACTTTTTTTTTGTTCCACGGGCATTTATCTGAACATCTCAGTTGGAGAACAAATTAAGAATATAAAGGCTAAAGCTCCCAAAGTTACAGGACAACAAATTAAGAACAGATATAAAGGCTAAAGCTCCCAAGGTTACAGGACAACAAGTTAAGAATATATATAAAGGCTAAAGCTACCAGGTTCGCATGTACTACCACCCCACCATTACTGCCATCAAGGCAACTTCACAAAACAAGCACGAAGTCAGTGCGCCGGTGGTGCTATAGGACGAAACTCTCCCATCAATAATGACTATCAGAATACATGTCAAATGAACCCGGCCCTTTATAATGGCTTCTAATGACTTCCCGTTCAGATAATGCTATGTAAATGATCTAAAGCAACTTGTACACTCTGTACATCAACACAGCAAAAACCATTACAAAAGTTAGCCGCTTATTTTACTCAAATAATTACTTATGACAAGAATGTAAAATCATTGTTTCATTACCGTGAAGGATCTATTTTGGCTCTTCTCAATTGCATCGGCTATGGCGAGAACAGTTTTGACAACCAGATGACACTCAAGAGAACAGCATATACCAACAAGAATCCCATTCGTGTTAAGGATGAGTGCTCCATATTCTGTCATATCACTTGCTATGTTGGTGATGCTAAATAGATGCGCATCAATTTTCCTAACAGTAATTTAAAAAAAAGAATTTCAGCATAAACTAAATTTAAAATCAGAAAAAAGATTTTACATAAACAGAAACACAAACTAAGTCATAAGAGAAGAACTTACGTCACAGTCCCTGAAGTTATTACATCTTTAACACCATCATACATGTAGACAGTATCCAATGAATTGGGAGCTTCCTCACAAAGTTCGATTGCATCAACTTTAGAGCGATCAAACTGATTCTTGAGAGAACAATAGATACCAAGAATACCATTATGAAGATTAAACTGGTTGGGTGTAGGGGTTGATACTTGTCCATCTGGATATTCCACCTCTATTTTCCTCCTTCCTAAATGCTCACTAACCAAACGAGCGTCTGTCACTACATACGCAGACCTATCCATGCAAGCAATAATAGTACCACACTGGATAATGGGTTCTCCTCTACAATAAACTGTAATTTTCACCACACTTCTATCGATCACACAATAAATATCGGCCTAACAATTTAGAGAAACAAAAATATATATTAATTAACAAGAAGAACAATATTTTTTCAAAGACCAATGAGTAAACTTTATAAAACTAATTGTGACTAAATTATCACAAGATTATATTAAGAAGCTATATCAAAAACTACATATTTAACATAAAGGTTTTAAAAACCAAATATTTAACAAATTGTAAGTGTGTTATATATATTATATGTAATAGGATGTATCAAGATCAATGCATAAAAAATTTATTGATCTTTAATAAGTCAATGTTAATCCCTTAGTTTCATGATGCATTGCACACTAAATCTCTACTATGATATTGCGGGAGATTAAATCTATAGTTTGGCGATACTATACATTAAGCCTGTAATTTTGAGATACTCCCTCCATTCCAAATTATAAGTTGCTTTAGCTTTTTTGGTACATAAAATTTGTTATGTCATATCTAGATATATAGTAAAATCGATATGCCGAGAAATTCAAAGTGACTTACAATTTGGAAAGGAGAGAGTATACTTAAATCTGTAATTTTGATAAAATGAACAATCTGTAATGTCTACAACATAAAAGAAGAATCGCTTTCCAAAGATACCTTGATGCCATATAGTATGTGAAATTGTATGAAAGAACATGAGAAAAAATGGTAAGAATATAATGCAACTTACTGAATCCATGAAGAGCACGTGGTCTTCAAGCTAGGTAAGCGTTGCCCATCTTCATTCTGGCCCTCTATCCTCCTTCCCTCCTTGAATCAAACAGAAAGGTAATTGAAACAAAGAAAACTTAGCAAATCACATTGGGAAAAAATCAAATACAAAATTCAAATAAAGAAAAAGCTTCAAACTGGGAAGTTTTTCAAGTGAAAAAAGTTTCAACATTAAACAAAGTGACAGTTCCAAAATAAAAAAAAATCCTAATAAATGTAACACCCAATAGCACGGGTTGGCATCACAATTGATGGTCAACCTAAATAGACCTGCACAAACATGCTATGCAACATACATTACTAGCTGAACAAAACAGTAAGTAAAAGCAAGACATTGAAAAAGGTGACTAAGAGGATGGGATCAGGCAACAGCACATGCTGCACAAACAAATTAGAGAAAGTTGCCATCACAGTGCTCTTGTTAACCATTTTGCGACAAACCACTACACGGTGTGGTTTCTAAAGGTTTATTAGTTGATCAGTTCCATCAGATTGAATATTAATAGCTGGATCTAATTTAACCCTATCAATTCCGTCCCCTTCCCCTATGTTGTGCACCGCTACCCCTTTCTTACACAACTTTGTTGCTCGTTTGCCACACGGTTAGGATTCATGCCCTCGGAGGAGCTCCGGCTCAAAATGGCAATGGGTAAATCCCCATCAGGTATGGACTCCGCAGACCCATCCCCGTGATAACAATATGACACCACGGGTATCCCCATATACGGTCATGGGTGCGGGAATTTCCCTAGACCCATACCCGGCTGGGTAAATTAGACCCGACGGGTCACCTATACCCGCCAAACATCAGCAATTCACAGGCACCAGTCACGTAGTAGCAATTCACGAGCATCAATCACATAGCCACCTCACCATACCTGACAAATAGTAACATAATAATTTCTACTGCAACCACTAGTCACAACACCATGATAGTTCATGATCCATACACATTACGTAGTAGAGAGTAGTACTTTGCTAGCACCTAGCAGTAGTCGCTAGCACTTAAGACATTACAATTTGCAAGTTCTAGAAGACCGACAATGCATCACATAAGTCATTCGGTCATTACATAGCCAAAAGGGGTACATAAATAAATCTTCAAGTTCATAGCAGTCAACATATATAGCCAAAAGCACAAAAGTGATGATTTGCTTCACTTAGAGGTGGAGGTACCTTGCTTTGCTCAAAGTTCAAGTTCCTGTATGGCAGGCAGTACAAGAGCAATTTACAATGTAGTATGTATTTAAAATAATAGAATAAGAGCACAATTGTATTACACTAGTTTAATTTGAATATGTGCACTAACTTTGAGGCCCTCTTGAATGTCCTGGAGGCAAGACCAGAAGGTGGCTTGTTCCTTGTTGTCAACTAAAAAAGAAAACCAGCAATTAGGATAAAATTACAGTAAGAGAACCAAGCACAAGAGAATAGACATACGTTTGTACTTGTTCCGCAACCAATCCTGTGAGCACATAAGAGCCTCTACCATCTTTGTTGTTAGCCTACTACGATGCTCACTAAGTACTCTACCACTGGTGCTGAATGCAGATTCAGATGCCACTGTAGTGATGGGAATTGCATAAATATCCTTTGCTATCTTCCTCAGGGTTGGATAACGTACTCTAGCCACCTTCCACCAATCCAGCACCTTGAAACCCTTAGTTTCTAGAGAGACCAGTTCATCTTCTAAGTAGCGATCTAGTTCTGATCTGAATCGCATGGCAGATGGCCTTGTACTAGCAACTCTTGCACTAAATGAAGATAAGAACTCCATGTCGGCAGTTGGATCTGCTGCTGATTCACTATTTTCACATTCTTCTTCCACATGGTATTCAATCATCAATTCAGATAACAAATCTATAATTTCAGTAACCTTATCCTCACAAATGTCACTAGTTGTACCAGTTAGCCACTCAAACCACATCAGCAAGCTCAATTTTTTTGAGACGAGGGTCCAAAAGGGTTGCAATACCCATTAGCCCTTGGATGTCTGACTAATACTTATCAAATTTGGCTATCATACTAACAGACATCTCTTCAATCTTTGGACTACCACAAGTAGACCATTGTCTAATTTTCTTCCTAATCTCACAAATTTTGATGAAGTATATATTGGCAGTAACATATTCAGTTCCAGAAAATAGCACGGTTATGTCATTGAACACTCGAAGACGTTCTACAACATTAGCAGCAAAGTTCCATTCATCCTCACTAGGCAAACATGTATATTGCTTATCAACACGACTTGCTCTAGTGAAAACGGCTTTATAGGGGATTGCAACACTAAGCATCTTAAAAGTTGAGTTCCATCTAGTCTTGCAGCCAAGGTTTATCTTATGAACCATAGGAACTTTAACAAACTTACCTATTTCTTCAAACTTCTCTATCCTTTTTGGTGTTGTTGTCCAGTAAGCCACACTTTCATGAATATTTTCAATAGCAGTTTTAACATGTTCTAGACCATCCTTAACAATCAAATTGAGAATATGAGCACAACAACGCATGTGTAGCAGTTTCCCATCATTTATCAGCTTACTTTTTCTAATCTTCCTCACCAAATAAGGGATGACCGCATCATTAGTGGTGCAGTTGTCTAGCGTAAATGTGCTGATCTTCTCATCAAGGTTCCAATCAACCAAGGATTCATAAAGTTCTTCACCAATCACTTCAGCTGTGTGAGGAGCTGGTACATAGATAAACCTACACATGTAACAACATATGCAATCAAATTGTAGGATATGTGTAAAAAAAATTCAGATCGTAGGACATGTGCAAAAATTCAGATTGTAGAACATGTACCTCGTGATAATGTTTCTCAAAGTCCAAGATTCATCGATGAAATGGGTCGTGATTGCCATATAGCCTCTTTTCTGGCTGTCAAATGTCCATAAATTAGTAGTTATAGCCACCCTTGAATCAATACTAGCTATATATTCAATTACTTTTTTTCCTCTGCCTCATATTGCAACACAATATCCTTTCTGAAAATTTTAAACAAATATTAAAAGCTAAATACAAATATTACAGTGGAGCAAGACATGACAACAAGACAAATCAAATCAGTAAGGAACAAATCTTATTGTGTTCCTAGTCCACATCTTGAATAGTGGTTGTAGAGCACTTATAGACCTCCGAAAACCAGCATTGTCAACCATGCTCAAAGGATACTCGTGCAGAATTATCATTGCACCAAGCTCCTTTCTAGCTACATCTTACTCGAATGTGTAGTTTTCCACTTGAATGGTACCCGAATCTGTCAAACCAAACCTCAAACAGGACCATGACAAAGTCTTGTTCCCTTTTGTCTTGAGCTTTCTGAGTGTACATGACTTCAAATGATCATGTAAGTGCCTAGTTCCATGGGTTGTTTTAGCTGACAGCTTCTTGAAACAGTACATGCATTTTGCCTTTGTTGTGCCCATGTACTTAACTCTCTTGAACTCATTCCAAACCACTAACGTAAGCTTTCTCTTTGTACCAGTAGTCGGGCCATCTTCCTCTTCTTCCTCAGACTCTTCATCATCTTCCATTTCAATAGGATTAGGCTCTATGACCTGTTTTGATGGAGCTGAGCATTCTCCTTCAGAGCATTGGGGTTGGTTAGCAGAGGTACTGCTAGTACTTATTTTCTTCGATCTGTACAGTAGAGGCACATCCATTTAATAAATTGAGCTATAAAAAACTTAGTAACAATACAGAAGAAAATCAGGCACTGCTAGTACTAATTTCTTCGATTTGTACAACAGTCTAACTATCGATCTGCACACCAATTTATAAAACAGGCTCACGATTGCCAGGAGGTGATGTAACTGAATCAATACAACTGAATCAAACAAGCTGACGAAACTAAATGTTGTGCCTAATACTGAATCAAACAAGCTGACAAAACTGAATCAAGATAAATACCAGGAGGTCGATACTTTACTTACATCAGTGGCTGCACTAGCTTGCCGCCTGGACCAGGAGGGCGAGCACCAGTTACAACGCCACCAGATGCTGTGGCTGGGCGACGGCCGGAAGGAGCAACAACAGCACCTCCCAGGGATGACGACGGAGAGAGAGGGGGCAGGCCGTTCTTTTTCTTCGTCTTCTCCACGGACACAGTAGCTCCTTTTGCTCCAGTCCTCTTCTTCTCCTTGGTGGTGGCGTTCTTCGGCTTGGATGCGGGAGCGCCATCATTCTTTGACTTGGATGCAGTAGCGCCGACGACTCTGTTCTTGGGCTTCAATGCAGCAGCGTCGGTGGTGCCTGTCACAGAACCGACCAATTTATTAGAGCTTAAGCACATAATTCGCCATTAACTAGCAAACTTACATGATTAAGACCTAATAAACCCGGTAGTCATCCCGAAATCTCGAAAGATTTCAAACATTTTTCGATACAGCTAAGACCGTAATAAGTTCAACGATCACCATTCACATATTACATGAGTTCGCACATAGTTTCAAACATCGAAGTTCAAATAAAGTTATTACAAACCAAGTTTGAATTCAAATAGCGAAAGCATTTTCGTTGAAATCCTCACACACACGAATTTTGAGATACAGTGCCAGATCTCCAGTCATTCCAACAAAAGCATAAGAAAGATTAGAGTGACCATGCCCAAGGTCTAGTCATCTCCCACTGCGGGGTAAAAATAATGCTGACAATATCCATAGAACACTTCACCATCTGCAACAACATGGGAATAAAATCCTGAGTACGAGAAGGTACTTAGCTAGACTTACTTGTCATAAACTAAAAATAAATTGACTCCAAGGAGTATGCAAGGCTTTATAAGTGGAATAGCTGACTCATTTATTTGCTAAAAAAGCTTGAGTTTAAGAATATAAAGATTGTTCTTCTAGCTGTACATTTTAAGTCATTAGCCTTATCATGCTACGTTAGCACCTGAACTAAAAAAGCATGGTAATAATACTCAACAAGAATAACAACCATTTCCGGTTGAACATCTTTCAACATCAACATCATAATCATCTCATCTCTTTGTTCAAGTTCTTACTACGATACTGCTGCTCAAGTCAAGTGTTCACTGTCTAGGAACGATGGAGATTATAATCGATTGCAAACTAGCTAGCGGGTATTCCCCACACAAACCACACTCACCAGCCACCGCGAGCTACAGGTCACCAACCATCTATTCGGGTAAAGTCACGAGTTCAACAGGTACCATCGTACCCGAGGACCGCCCGGCTGCCAGCAGGGCGCACCATGCTCTATTCAGGCTTTACCATCGCGTCCCCGTGGTCCCCACCACCATCTCCAGTACAATGCGCACAACAGGTCAATTTCTGGTCCAAACAAACTTATGGCTTCGCGGTCGGAATGACTTATCCTTCCAGCTAAATGTGGGGCATAAATTTAATATGACTTGAGGACATACAACGGACGGGGTCCTAGTTCGACACAGACGGGATAAACCACGCAGGACCTCTAGTCCTGTCCACAACACCAATCCCGCCCGGTCTCGATTTATTATCTCCACATGGTTATATCATGATAACAGTGTAACCAACCATCCTTTGTCACCACCTATAACTCGCGGATGACAGGAAATCACCCGACTTCTACCGATCTAATTTTAGCAGGGCTAAGCATATAACGATCCTGAACCTAGCAGGGTAACAATTATATAAAGGTGGATAAGGGATATAATATATGCAACAACGATATCAAGCAATGCCTGTAAACTTAATGCAACAAACAAGTAAAGGATGCAAGTTAGATATTGGCAAACCACAGGGAGAAATGCTCCGGGGCTTGCCTTTCAGGAAAGAGCTGGGCTAGTGGTCGGGGCACTCCGGCAAATCAGCTTTGGGCTCCTCTTCTCCGGGTGCCTCCTGCACCAGAGCTCCCTGCAGGTCGTCCTCGACTTGCTCTCTGGGATTCGTTGGCGTCACGTTTTCCGGCAATCCTGTATGATGCAGGGGTGCATATGAGTATAAGGAATGCACGCGAAATGCCAATGACCGGTGGTAATAACGCATGAGTGCACAATTAGAACCATTACATCATCCAAACATATTTATCATAAGCACATGTCATCTACTGCATTCTCTTCTACAACAACTATTACCCAGGCATTACGACACCTCTAACTTGCATATTTAAAAGAACCACAAAACACAAGTATACTTTCCATTACACTGACTAAACCAACAACACTAACAAGTTATACAAGAATAACACCAGAAAAGCGTTATTACTCACATAAAATGATAACCCCAAGCATAATTAACATATATCGATAAATAGGACAGGAATACAATATAACCTTAAAGTATTTAGAAAATTATATAAAAATTATAAAAGCTTAAACATGCATAGAGTAGACTACCATAAAATTTTCAGCTCAAAACAGTAAGTACTTTACCCTACACAAAAATGACAAGGCAGCATAATTTAATAGGCCTAAAATACTTTGTACAGAGAAAAATATCAAACAATAGATCTCAGAATATGATTAGCTAAAGATTAGCATAAAAACACTCTCCAAAAAGTTTCATGCACAAATTCATTATATATTATTTATTATGAATTATTTATCATCTCATTAAAAAAGGCACCATAAATAGACATACACATATTTACACATGACATAGCTATTCAATATTTTTCTCTGATAGAGAATGACATAAGAAGACCAACAAAATTGGTTTCATATTTTTTTGAGCAACACAGAATTAGTTATGCATTTTCTAAGATACTAGCATTTAATAGGGATAAATAAATCTATATATAAAAGTATCACAAAAATAACATTTCATATTTTTCATGCATAGATCTACTCAAAAAAATACTGCAACTTGAACCAACTCATTTGGATAAAAAATGAGCAAGATATGATTTTTCAAAGCTTTGGCAAAAATTTGGATTTCTTTTTCTTTAAAACCGACTAAAAAACAATTTTGCACTAAGGCCCTTGGGTTTTTTAGAAATCAACGAAGGACAAATCTGAAACATGCTGGTCTGGCACTTTTGCACGAAGCACCTCGACTTTCTTCAAATTCAGGGACGAGGTCCCTGCGAGCAGCGAGCTCGCTGGCCGTCCTACGCCGGCCGATGCGGCGGCTCTTCGGCCAAACCGAGAGGCCAGGGAGCACGAGGGAACTACGGCGGACCTCCTGAGCAACTCAAGGCGGGCAGGGACACGACCTAGGCGGTGAACGGAAAATCCGGCTCGATTCGGCGGTACCTCGACTCAACTCAGCAATGCTGGGGTAGGAGAAGGTGGAGCGCACATGGTCGGGCTTGATTACAGCTTCTAGGGTAGAAAATGGTGTGGGCGATGGCGAGAATGGCGGCGGCGGCTGAAAATGGCGGCGGCGGTTGAAAAAGAGAGCAGGGAGAGGGAGAAAAGAGCGGGGAAGAGAGAGGGGAAAGGAAGCCGCAGTCGCCTTTAAGCGCTTGGCCGGCCCGGCACCACCCCGTACCGCCGGTGGGCGCATGCCATGCGGCGCGCGTGGGCCGAGGACGGTGGGCGGTGGCCGGCCATTTCTCTGACGGCCAGGACCAGCCGTCACTGAAAAACTATTTTTATGACCTCTAATACAAACTTTCTTTCTCTATAACTCCAAAACTACGCTGAATTAGCCAAAACTCATATTGGAGAAAATGTAGCTCTAAAAGAGTAGAACATTTCATATTTAACAAGTATGGCCAGATTCTGCATATATTTTGAAATACAAAAATCCAAATAAAAAGGCTTTAAAAATTCCATAAAATAGAAAAACAGCCCCCAAATCTGACTTTTTTAACATTTTTGAACATGTTCCACACATTTTCATGAAAAGTGACAATAACAACTTTTGTTCCTTATGAAGTTCTCTAGAAACTTTATTTAGGGTGCACAAACATGCAAATACTCTAGCTACCACTTCTAAATAAGTCAAACAAATTCATTTCAAATGGCCACCATGGTCAACCATGACACCAAGGCTTAATTAACCAAAGTCATTAACATAACCCTAGGTTCATTTGGTGTCCTAACCATGTCTAGGTGGTTTTAGTGTTCAACAAACATCAAGAACTTGTACTACTTATCCACATGCATTTCATGCCAAATTTGAACCATTCAAGGTAAAAGTAAATGAATGATTATGCAAATGAGATGATTATGCTCATGATATGCCAAGTAATGCAAGCTTAACACCAGGGGTGTTACAGTGCCGTTCTTCGCTTTCGATGGAGGAGGAGGAACAACGCAGTCTTCGGCTTGGTCCTGAGTCGAAACTGGAGGAGACGCAGTGGCAGCGTCCTCCGGTTGTGGATCTTGCAGCTTCAGAGTGTGGACGACGTCGACAAGCTCGGGATTTGGTGGGTTCAGTTGGTGGCCAGCGTCCTCCTCGATGTCCCTTTGAAATGGGACGAGTTGCTGGTTAGTGAGGAGCGATGCGAAGCTGCAAAGAGAAAGCGTATAAAAAGGAAAGGTCCAAAAGCAAGATTGTCACCGTCCGTCGTTGGAGCTGTCGTGCACGTGCTCAGTAGCTGGCATGGCGTCCAGCAGATGCGGCGTATTTTAGTGCTGGCGATGGCGAGGTCTACGTGGGGGACCGATTGCGGCGTATTTTAGTGTTGGGAGATGAGTGTGGCAGCTGCCTGCTGGTGGTGGCCGAGGACTGGGGAGCATTAAATACTTAGGGTTTTAGTGTATGGGCTGTCGATGGACTGGTGCCTGGTGGGCTTCTTTAGTTTTGGGCCGAGTATTTTTTAGCCATGGATAAACGGGTATGAGGACTGCTAGAACGTCCTCATACCCGCGTACCCAATGGGGTGAAGGGTTTGCTCTATTTATGTACCCATGGATACTGGTTTTACTCCATATTGGTATCTAAATACCCGTCGAGTCACGGGTCACGGGCCCCCATTGACACTTTGAGCTCCGGCGGCTTGTCCACCGAGCCCCTGACAAAGCCACAATTCAAGGGATAAATTTATTATAAAAGCTAATAGCAAAAGAATAAAACGTTTAAACCAGTTTTTTAGCTAAGACCAAAAAACACATTTTAAACAAACATACCAAGGGATATTTCGACAATTAAATTGGTGGGAATAGAAACTCGGACAGTTAAATCAGTGAGCAATTTAAATCTCTTCGCCTCAACCCTCAGTTGGTGATTAGTATGCAAAGTATCTCTTTGCAATTTATCGGGATAATTGTTTGTACCAAAGTTGTATTAAAAAGATGCTTCAACTTTTTTTTGGGCTGCTACGGATGGATCAGCTGGACCGTCAACCAAAGTCTTATACGTACTTTTTTTTTTTTTGAGAAATTCTTGCACTTCTTGTTGGGTGGGATGGTCTGGGGCTCTGGGCTGGGCTGCGCAAGCGATCTAAACTTGGACCGGAGTTGCATGGCAGGGCCCGTGGGAGAAAAAACAAAGGAAGAGGAGGCCGTCCTACTCCTGAGGTACTCCTCCTACTACAGCGGTATACTGCCCGTCTGCCCCTTCGTCGCGGCGCGCGGCCCGGCCCTTCGCCGGTCCCTTCGATCGTCTCGTTGCCGGCGACTGGCGCCCCTCACCCCAGGTACGCGGCCCCTTCTCTTCCTTCCTTCTGATCGAAATCGAGCACTCAAACCCCAACGCCAGCTACTTATGTTTGGATCTATGGCCCAATTCCATGCATTTGTTCTAACCAAAAAAAGACCCGGTTTACATGTTTACACCCATGTCCTATACTGAGTCTCCCCTGAGCACGTTGACAATTTATGTCTTCGCTACTAGCGTCTATCCCCGAAGGGACTCTTGACTGCGATTTGAGTTCACTCTATCACTGTAATGATGTGCTTTATCTATACCTAATTATATAGAAAACTTGTGATATTCCTACTGAGTTGCTAAAAAAAGTAGATGGGCAAGGGCAATTTTAAATGGCGAAAGTTGTTTGCCTTCAAAAAAAAAAAAGGAGGTGAAGTTGTTGCTCTTATTGTTACTGATGTTGGCTTCTATGGTGGGTCTTGTACTCTGATCTTGACTAATGATTACCAACTTCTGTCCCAAATTATAGGTCGTTTTAGTCTTTCTAGGGTGCACCTAGGTATACGATATGTCTAGATACATAATAAAGTTGTGTGTCTAGAAAAACCAAAATGACCTATAAATTGGAATGGAGTGAGTGTTAGAGAATACTTACACATGATCCAGTGGAGGAAAGGGGTAAGTATAGAATTGGCAGTCATGCAAAATATGAAAATAACATTTGCAAGAATGA
>CM041632.1:1551351-1644805 GCA_023333625.1 Bothriochloa decipiens
CTGCAGATGCTAGACTGGATTCAGTTCCTTTCGTGCAGGCTATGTCAAGTTTTGATTGAATGCTCACCATGATAATGTACCAAGCTGTTATTGAATGATGTCGATGAAATCTAAGGAATAGACTAGTTTGTACAAACTAAAATACATCTGGTGAAAAAGTTAGTGGGTATTCCAATATCTTTTCTTTTGGTGTCAGCAAAATTGATTTTGTGCTACTGCAGCTTATGTTATGTCAAGGGCCGTCAGCTTTGTAAAAAAGCCTACATTAATAGGCCTTATTAGAGGGTCTGTGATGGCTTTATATCATTGCTTTACTGGTATTTAACCCACAGTTTGCTTTGGAAAACAGCATTGGACGATGTTGATTAGAGCAGATGGTGGTCATAGCACAAGAAGGTTGAAGAAAAATAAAAGAACTTGCAATGATGACAGAGACACAACAGAGTCCTTGAATTCAGGTCTACTTCTTCCTTATTTTTGCACATGTTTTATCTACATCTTTATGTGAGCATTCACAGTTGTGTTCTTTCATGTTTCTTAACTAGGCGATATTCATCAGGACACAAAACAAGGTGTCTGGAGTGAGCTCAGTGAAGAAGTTGCAACAAATTTGTCTAAAAGTGTTGTCTCAGTTGCTGTGCTCTGTGGTGATTATTTATGCTGCTATTAGTTTTCTGAATATATATCTACATTACTGTACACATGATTCAAATTGCAATGACTTCTGAATATATATCTACATTGCTGTTTACATGATTCAAATTGCAACGTTATGTAGGAAGCTCTGTGTTATTTGCATGCTCGGGAATAGCTATAGAATGCCAGGGGTGTGTTACAAGGTTTCTGACTTCAGCAAGTTTGGTTAGTGCCTTAAATGATAAAACAAAAGACCCTGCTAACTTTAAGGTTTGTGCTGCTATTTGTCCTTTAGTAAATTGATTGTTTAGTTATATAGTACCGATCATTATCTACTGTTTTCTTGTTTTTATTTATCAATATAGATCGAAGTGCGCAATGAAGGCAATGTTGTCACAGGATTTTTGGGGAAATATGATTTAGATTATGGCCTTGCTATTGTCAATGCCACATCCTGCCTTGATGTTCAAGCTGTATGTCTTGCTCATGTGGTGATGGAATTTCTTCCATCTCAAAAGGTAGTAGCTTTAGGGCGTGACATCTCTGGCAAACTAATGGCTACTGGTGGAGTACTGACCTGCGATTCAAGAGAATCTGAAGATAGTGAAGAGCTTATGCTGTCCACTTGTAAAATCTGTCAGGTACACTTGCATTATCTATAATTTAACTTTAATGTGTTTCTCCTATACGTAGTCTCCCAGGAACACACGGATTTTGATATGGTTATTTTAGTGTGTTTGTGTTCCTATATACAGAAGTGTATATCAGGGGCAATTGCAATGTGCTTCCTTTTTTTTTGTCCTGCATAACTCTTTCCACACAACTCCATTGTTTAGGTCCAGTATTACCAACCTTTTTTGTTTGCCAGGGTTGGGAAGGCGGGCCACTTTTCAATATAGAAAGGAACTTTGTTGGCATGAACCTTTCTTTTGGTAAGGAAAGAACTGTGTTCCTGCCAAAAAGTATTATCTTTGAACGTCTGGAGCTTTTCCGAATGTCGCTGAGGAGGGGTGAATTTCTCGAACGGTTACACTCGAATTTTAAGGCATGCAGGTATCCTTATATAACTCCAACTTCCTTTTGTATGTTTGATACGTGCCTGAACCATGACCTGTGTGTTGCTCTGTGACTTGTCTCTTCTGGGTTTCATCTCTAGTCTACCCCAACTTGCTTGGGACAAAAGTCTATGTTGTTGTTGTTGTTCCTTTTGTATGTTTGACCATTGTTGATTCAGCCTCTTTTCCTTATAGCCCCCCTCACCTTCATGAACATAAAAGGTGAGCTGTTTTGTATTCCAAACAGCTTGTGAGCCCCTTGGGGACAATAATTCAGATCATTAGTTGATGTTCCTTACTTCCTTTCATAATTTTTTTTTGGCATTTGTGGTCGCTTGACATTATTCAATGTTTTACCTTTAATAACTTTTACGGTTCTACATTTATGAAGATATTTGCTGTCCTCTTGGCCATGTGTCACAGCTTCCCTATAAATTTAAAGATCATACATTTTTGTCTAGTTGTTTAAAATGTTTACACTAGAAATTGATTATAATGTCTCCTGACTATAGTCAGGGACTTAGAAGAATAATGCAACATGCCCAAATTATAGGGCTTTTGCCAGTTCCTTCGTTTCTGCCACATCAAGTTTTGAAAGATAACATTCTTTACTTGGTGGTATACACACATTATAAATAAATGTAGCAACTTGTCAGGTGCAGCAAAACTTAAATAGATCAGGTGCCACCATTAGCTGGGGCCATAGTAGAGCTAAGAAATGAGCTTATTGGGCCACTGTTTTTAAGCCCCTGGCCGGTTGGCCCTACTGAAAATCAAGTCTGTGTTTCACTTTTTTTTTTATGGTTAGTTTATAGCTTTCTTAAAGTTGAATTTTGAGTCTCATACTAAAGCTTGTGTTATGTCAAGATCCAACATCCTTGACATAAAACCTATATTAGGGCACTTGAATTAAGATTGGTTTGCAGTGTTGGTTTACTGGTTTTGACCACATTTTTTTCCTTTGCTTCAGTGTTGTTGAGACACTGGTGGCTGAGAACAGTGGTGCTGATCTAACAAGATGCTTGAAGAAGAATAAAAGAACTGATGATCCCACAAGCTTGAAGCAGAAAAGAATTTGCAGTGGTGGAGGAAAGACAACCAAGTCATTGATTTCTGGTCTGGTGGTTCTTCCTTTTATTTCCGCACATGATTTTTACAGCTTTATTTGAACAGTCACAGTTGTGAAATGGTTTTCCATTTGTACTTCATAATACATACTTCCTTTTACAGTTATACTTCAATACTTTCATAGTCTCATATATGTTAGCCAGCAATCAGGCACACACAAATTTCAGTGAAGGGAGAATAGAGTGGGCACACACTGCACACGCTCTAGAAGTGCTGCTGCTGAACTGAGGATGCAGCTTATATACATCCTCTACTCTAGTACAAGGTGATGTCACCAAGTACAAGTACACCTACTACCATGGCTTAGGTCAGCCATACTACCAACTACAAGGCCATACCGGCCATACCTATTCAGCCCCTTTTGTCAAATACAAGGACAGGGGGTACAAATGAGATTTCAGGAGTAGGTAGCAAGAGTTGACCAGATTACCAACAATATGTTAGTGCTAATCAAGTAACACAGTTACACTTTGTTTATGGTATTTTCATGCAGAACCACTTCTGATTTGTTGCTCAGGTTGATATCAGATTCTGAATTTATAATTTGATATGATGTGCTGATTTTTTGGTGATTGTTACATGATAGTAAATATTAGCATGTCAGTTCCAATAACTTGACTTTGCTGTACCAGGAAATAAAGATGTTCTTAGTGATGATCGGTTTGAGGATCTAAACTTCTCAGGTTATCCAAAGCCACCAGATATGTCAACTGGTGAGTCAACACTTAAAAAATTTCTGACTTTTCATATGTTCTTTTACAGATATATTGTACCATCGTCAGCTAATTGTACTATGTTCTTCAAGCAGATGGCATGATTTTGGTTAACACTTTTGAAGATACTTTTGGTGACAAATATGGTGGTGGTGTCTGGAGTGAACTCAGCGAAACAGTTTCTTGTAACGTATCCCGGAACGTTGTTGCACTTGCTTCATGCTATGGCGGTTTTACAATAATGTGCTATTTTGCTGTTTCATATTTACATTTGTTTATCACTAACTAATAGCCAATGTATTTGCAGGAGAAAAAAGGATTTTTACATGCACAGGTTTTTTTATTCAATGGAATGGATGTACAAGTATTCTGACATCAGCTAGCTTACTGTCAGATTTTGTTGATGGCAAGAAGATTTTGAAAGACTTCAGGGTTGGTGCTACTAACTGCTCTTAGTGATTCTTATTATTTTTGTATGGTACTGCTTAAGTCTTACTACCATTTTACAGATTAAAGTGTTGCTTCCAAACAACCATATCAGAGAAGGGACATTACAACATTATAATTTACATTACAATGTTGCTCTAGTCAGTATCAAGGATTTCTGTCCTCCACATCCAATAGATATTGAACATGGGAGCAATAATTGTTCTCGTGAATTAGTATCTGTAGGACGTTGCATGAGATCAGGCATATTGATGGCTGCAAGAGGGGTACATATGAACAAGTTGGGGAGACTGGACTGTAAGTTGATACAGTACTCCACATGTAAAATCACCAAGGTACTGCTGTTGATTACTACCCTGTCATTCCAAATTATAAGATGTTTTGGCTTTTCTAGATACATTGCTTTTACTATGAGTGTATATCTAAATGCATAGTAAAAGCTATGTATCTAGAAAAGCCAAACATCTTATAATTTGGAATGGAGGGAGTATTATCCTCTTTTTTGTTGCTTTTATATGGTTGGAGTTAACTTACATATCTGTTTGGCATTACAAATGACAATCTGTCCACTGCACCTGGTTAGGCTGGGATTGGAGGGCCCCTTGTTGATCTTGATGGGCAATTTCTTGGCATGAGCTTCTATGACATGCAAAGAAGTAGACCCCCCTTCCTATCTCGGGATGTGATTCTTGAAGTCTTGGCATATTTTAAGACAAAGCGGTATGTTTAGATTCCTTGTGGTATTCAAAACATGTTCAGGCTGAGCAGAGCGTGTGCTTGGCCCCCAGGCTTGTTAAATCCATCCTTTGATATATTTGACAGGACTGTTTCTGAAGTAGGCCTTACTAGTTATCATCAATCTGCCGCCCAGCTTGACTGGACTATTTTTGGAGACAAGAGTGTTCGTCCAAACAGGTATTCTGAATTTGAAGTACATTATCATATTCGTACTGTGAAGTTTCAATGTCGTGCATGCTTGAACTTCTGCCACTGACATTACATCGTGTGCAATTTTTTGGGTCGCAGTTGGCCTGTGCCCAAGGCATTTTGGTGCCCTGCTGAGCGTGCTGGCATGGTGGGTGAGCCTCGTGTTCAAAGATGAGGCAAACGCAGCCGCCCCAAAGTTAAAATCGTCAATGGAAGGGAGTACCGATATGCATAGAGCATTTCCATTTCCTTCTCTCTGTATATACTTGTGTTGGTGAACCTGCTTGAGCTGGTTTCTGAATCTAGGACCATTAAGCTATTTTGTTTTATTTACTAGAGTTATGTTCACGTGTGCAACACACGATAGTTGTACGCAAGAAGCTTGTGGTGGGCAATTGCTTCGGCCCGTTTTTTATTATTAACTTATTATATATTCCTAAATACAGATGGTGGAAAACGAGGACGTTGAATGCTATATATCTATTCATGCTTTTCTTTTTTTTTCTATAAGATAAGAAATGTAAAAGTTGTAATAGACGTTTATGATCTGCTTATGGTCAAAATAAACTGAAATTCAAAGTCAAACGGCATTTTCTATAGTTTTTTTTCCTGCTATGGTTCTCCCTACGCAGCCTTCATTTTTATACTAGGACACACAAACTGAGTTGAGCTTATCCTGACTGCCTTTTCCCATCATGTTGTAAAGCATGAAAATATTTACTCGTAATAGCATAAAACTTTAAGACTCTTCTTCTCTCCTCGGGTTGGACGCCGAGGCCTCTTCATTCTCGCAGCAACCTTCTGGCCGCCCACAGCGCATCGCTGCAGTAACCTGGGACAAGAGCTCCGCACGCCTTGACATCTAGCATCCTTGCTTTGGCATTGACATCTGATATACAATAAGCAATATGATTAAATTCAAATGGTGATCCGCAACGCAGCAAGACACATAGTTGATATGCAAAGGAAAGACACGTACGAAGAGGGTCGAGCGAGGGCGATATCAAGACCATACATTGCCCGCCCCAATGAACACATTAGACTGCTTATCCCAAAATCCAAAGAACTGGAGGTAGACGCCCGGCGGCGGGAGTGCCCTGGCCAGCTGGGCGGTGCCATAGTGGGCACCGGCTCGTTTTCGTCGCTGCACAGCTTGATCAACGTGATGCTTGAGCCAATCGACGCCGCCGGCTCTACAATCTATATTCTAAAATTGAGTTTAGCCAGGGAGGGCAGTGAGCGCTCCCTGCGCCTGGCGGAAGCTGCCATGGCCTGATGAGCCTATGGCTGTTCCCTAGTTTAGAAGGTACCGTTCATTCTTTCCCCGCTATCTCACCGAACAACCAACTTGTAATAGTATTTTTGGAATGTCAGAATATTTCTTTCCTTCCCTATTCCAAATACTCAGATCACAGTCCTCACTTGGGCTGCTCGGCTCAGATAGTTAGCACACATCCTTTACTTCCTTTTCTGCTTACATATCGCAATTGAGCCTAAAATACACCACATATTCAGTTCAGGAGAACAAGAACAAGGCTAACACAATCGGCTAGCTAAAATATAGAACATAAACAATATTTAACGTTCATCTCCATGGAAGATTGCAAATTATATATAATATGTGTGGTCAGTTACATTGGAACCGTGAAATCTTTAGTCATCATTACATGAGAAGGGCTCTGCATACCAATGCCAAAGGAACTTGAAAATAATAATCATGTCATATCACTTGATGGTCACCATAGTTCACGGGAAATCACAGCATCTCAATCATATCCTGGATGGGAATGTGAATCTGGAAATAAAACCAAACCGATGCAAGGGACATGTTAAGTGAATTAGTGAAGAAAACAATAGCTAACTGTACCTTTAATACTACAATAACTTACATAATCATCAATTCCAAGCCATACTTTCATTACAGCCTTCACAGTTTCAACTGAACTTGCATACTCCACTTGAGTTTGACACAGTGAATGGACTCCAATAGCAACTGAGTCATAAATCAAAGGGCCTCCAGAGCAGCCCCCATGTGACCGGCAAGAATGAGCAATTTCATTGAACTGAGGATTTGCTTCACATTCACCTAACGACGCACTTTGAAAAAAAAGAGACAAACAAATGGTTTTATCACAATCAGTTAGACTAATAAGAAAGTTGATCAAATTAGGCAAGGAAACGTACCAAATCTTTCCGGGCATAACCGTAGGACTCAAGCACACAATGCTAGTCAAGCTAGCCATCATATCAGGATGATAATATGCCGCCAGAAAGACCCTCTCGTCTACTCCAACATCCCAAGAAGTCTCACGAAACCTCAATGATTGTTGCATTACATCCACATCAATCTTTAGAATTGCAAGGTCAGATTCCTCATGCTCATGTATAATCGTGGCCACATATTCAGAAGACGACCCAGCAAGCCTAACATGTATCTTTTGACCTTGGGCGATTACATGCTGGCATGTCATCACAAGACATTTGTTCGCTTCCTGGTGAATAATAAAGCCAGTGCCCACTGTAGTCCCAACCCCATCATCATTTAGTATCAACACTATGCTCTTATGGTGTCTGTCATATACTTCCTTAACCTCCTTCAAGACATCCATAGTAAATACTGAACTGTAAAAGAAAAATTTCAATCGAACCATTCTTCACACTTCAATCTTCCAAAAAAAGAACATAGTTACAAAGTAGAGGACTGTCTAGAAGCATGTCGTAACCTAGAAACTAACTGCCATTTCCTAAAAATTTCAAATAGCCCGGCCCTATATAGATAAACTAGTAAACAGCAACTCCATCATCATTTAGTATCAACACTATGCTCTTATGGTGTCTATCATATACTTCCTTAACCTCCTCCAGGACATCCATAGTAAATACTGAACTGTAAAAGAAAATTTCAATCGAACAATTCTTCACGGTTCAATCTTCCAAAAAAAAAAAACATAATTACAAAAATAGAGAACTGTCCAGAAGCATGTTGTAACCTAGAAACCAACTGCCATTTCCTAAAAATGGATTTAAAAATAACATCTCATTGAAATAGCCCGGTCCTATATAGATAAACTACTAAACAGCAAGTGATGCTAGCCGCGACATGTAATTTCTGTCCTAATTGAACTGAACGGCCATCTGCCCGAGGGTTTCCTCAATCCCTGGCTGCTAAGTCAATGCAAAGCAGCATGATTGTGGCGGAAGCTAGCGCAAGAACCATCTAGTGTGCAATGCAGATCGGTAGCAGAAAACTCCAGAATTCAGCTGAAGAGTACGAGTTTGATGGCTCCAGGTATGATCTGAGCAGGTTACCTTTGCCGTAAAGGATTGGAACTTGGAAGGCCGGCGCGAGCAGGCGGCGAAGTTCACCGAGTACTTGATGATATTAGAATGCTGCCAAGCTGCAGAGGTTCACCGAACATCTGATGGATATTAGAATGCAGCCAGTCGAAGCCCTTGGAGGCGAGAGACAGACAAGAGAAGGTTAAAAGCTCACCGGAACCTGGAGAATGGTCACACGCCCGGAGACAGATTGCTTCAAGACAAAGCGAATTCCAAGAAAACCCAGAGGTTTCACGAATTCACGGCCGTGGATCTGTTGCAAGAAGAGATTTTATTTAGGTTTCAGAATGCGTCCACAATTGTCCGAACTCTGAAGTGCGGGCGCAATTCTAGTTCTAGAAAAAGGAATTAAGGGAGGGGGCACCTCGGAGGCGGCGACGAGGAGCCTCGCCCCGGCAACTCTGCAGCCGGCGTGGCGTGCCCCTCTCCTCCGGCGGCGTGTTGCCCTCCGCCGCCAAGTCCGATCGATCCCCCGAGTACGGATATGGGCGGCGTGGTTTACCACTGTACTGGGACTGGGAGGGATCGGGAATGGACAAGTGGAGCACGTATGCAGGGCAGATGGGAAATTGGGCTGTACCAACACCAGGAAGGCCCATCAGGCCGTCCAAAGGCCGACACTTGTTTCTTTCCACCATTCGGACAAGTGGAGCAAACCACTAGCCACTAGCCAGAGCTACACTGCACTGCAGCGCGAGACGCAATTCTTTTGGCGGGCGCCGACGCGATTTTCGCGCCAGAACGCAGCGCCGCACTCAGAAATCCGATTCCTCTCTCGCTCGCATGTCCGCCTCCGCCGGCGCCGCCGGCGCCAGCCTTCACGGCCGCTACGCGAACCCATGCGTGGAGTTCTTCTTCGAGGTCGTCCCCGGCGGCGGCACGCCGCCCCAGCGCCTGCGCGACCTCCTCGCCGCCGCCTGGGCCCACGACCCGCTCACCGCGCTCAAGCTCGTCTGCAGCCTCCGCCTCACAGGCAGCAGCTCTTCTGCTAAGGAGGGCTTCTACACCGCCATGCTCTGGATGCACGAGCACCACCCCAAGACGCTCGCCTACAACCTCCCCGCGCTCGCCGAGTCCGGTTGCCTTGAGGACGTCCCCGAGCTGCTCTTCCGCCTCATCTGCGGCGACGATGCCCGCAAGCTCGCCAACAAGCGCAGGCGCCGTAGCAGGAGATCCGGTGTGCCTGTACCTCTGCCTGTGCCGCGTTCGCTCGGCCAATTCCTAGGATGGAAGCGTCATTACCTCTCGGCGGAGACGCCGATGATCGGGCAGGTGGTGGGCACGAACGCACAAGACGAGGAACAGGGCCACAGGATGAGGAAGAGGGCAAGGCTCGCCGGCGAGGCTCTTCGGAGGTACAACAGCGACCGCGAGTACCACTCGCTGTTGGACCAGACCGCCCTCTTCTACGTGGACCTCCTCAGGTCCGACGTCGAGCACATGCGCCTCGGCGAGTATAAAAAGATTGGCCTCGCCGCCAAATGGTGCCCGACCCCTCGCTCATTCATCTACTCGACACCGCTCTGCCAGGCCATCGCCCGCTGCCTCTTCCCGCGCGACTCTGATCTCAGCCACGCCGAGTTGCCGGAGGAGCGCTACACCTTCCGCGTGCTGAACCGTCTCCATCACAAGGTTCTGGCGCCGCTCCGTCGGATCCTCCGGCTCTCACAGGTTGTCACACCCCAAAATTTTAATTTTAGAACGTGAACCAAAAACACTAAATAAACTAAATAATTTACTAATTTTTTTAAAATTAGCTAAGACTTTATTCTTTTGTTATCATTAAGAAATGATAAAAAGTGTGGCTTTAAAACTTTTACGAAGATAATAAAAATAGGTTTATGCTTGGTGTCTTATTTTGTTTTGCTGGTGTTTGAAAAAGAATTTCTAAAACCCGAGCAAGACACGGCTAGGTTCTTTTCGTGTTTGAAAATAAAGCTTTGAAAATCCAAGTTTACCTCAAGAAGGTTTTGGAAAACGTTTTCATAAAAACTCTTTCTCTTGCATAGAGAGAGAGAGCCTTTTCTTTCTCTCTATAGTGTTGACCATCGCTCTAGTAAGACACCATCCTCTACCTAGCTCTAGCAGGCCTAGTTCAGTCTCTAGACATCCCTGGCTTACCCTAGCCTATCCTGGCCTAACCTGACTTGCTCTGGCCTATCCTAGCCTTAACTGGCCAGCCCTAGCCTGCCATGGCCACCCCGGCTAGGCTAGCAGTAGCCTCAGCTGGCCACCAGTGAACAAACTTGGCCATCAGCCGCATAGTAAGGCCAGCAGTAGTCCGGTCTAGCAATCCTTTGCTATCCTCAAGGCATCCTGGCTTGCTTTGGCCAGCCCCTACCTAGCTTGATCCACACCTGGCCTCACACAGCCTCATCTGGCCAACCACAGCCAGCTACAGCCACATGTGGCCACTCTCAGCTGGCCACGGTCAACTTCGGCCGACCATAGCCAGCACTAGCTTGGCCACAGCGGCCACAAGCAGTCATAGCCTCCCCCGGCCACCTTGGGCCCTCTCTGGCCATCCCAGGCCAAGCCCGGCCAATTCCACCCGGTCATGGCCAAATTTGGCTGGCCATAGCCAGCCAGCCCGGCCACCAGCGGCCATACGTCGCCGCAGCCAGCTCAACGGGCCAAGCCCAGCGGTTTTAGCCCAACCAACCGGTTCCCCGTCGGCTATAAAGAGGGCCAGCCGCGGCCACTTAGCCAACCCTAGCCGCACACAGCCAAACCTAGCCGCACACAGCCAACCCTAGCCGACCACAGCCAGCCGCCGCCGGCCACAGCCAGCCGCTGCCAGCCGGCCAAGTCCCGGCCGAGGGCCGTGGTCCTCCATCTCCCGCGCGCCGCTTCTGGCCGCCACCGGCCGCATCTGGCCGCCGCTGCCGGCCGTAGCGGGCCGCAGTCGGCCGCAGCCGGCCGTGACAGGCCGCAGCCGGCCGTAACAGGTCGCCGCAGGCCGTAGCAGGCCGTAGCCGGACGCCACCGGCCGTCCAGCAGGCCAGGGCCGAGGCCCCTTGCCTCCGGCGCTGGTGCAGCGGCACCATGGCTGCCATGGCCACGATCTTCAACAGCCAGAGGTGGAAGATGATGGTAATTACGAATCTGCCACTCAGCAGTTATTTACAGTTTTGCTATTATTTTTAAAAGCTTATAACTTTCACGTTTTAACTCCGATCTGGTCCGTTCAAATTTTGTTAGATTCATAATTTCATAATCTACGCAGTGGTGCTACTTTTGAAGTATTTTGGAAACTTTATATTTTTAGTCTATATTTAATGTATTTATTTATCTATAGGAAATTTTTGAAAATTCATATCTTCGCCGTTATAACTCTGATTTTGGTGAACTTGACGTCTGTGTGATCGTAGAAGCGAGTAGAATAGTTTAATAACCTTTTTATTCTGTTTTGATGAGATTGATATACTGTTCCTCTAATAGCTCTTTGTTTGCTTCGTGTATGTATGCTCGATTGGATTGTCTGATGTTGATTGTTAATGTCGAGTTCAGACGGTGAGGTTTTTGTTGAGCCAAGTTATTTTGAGGATCATCAGGACCAGCAAGACTTTGTGAATCAAGGCAAGTATAGCATGGATCTTCCTTGTTACCTATTCACTATAAATAACAATACATATGCATGTGTCTGTTTGATGACCTAGAGATTATAACTAGCTTTGATATCCTGATTCCTTGAACCTTTTGGATGCATTGGGTAGCAAGATGCTAGTGCTTAATGATATCATGATCTTGTGGCTTGATGAGTATTTGTGACATAAACAGTAAAAATAACTTTTAACCACCTGAGGATTAATCAGTAACGTACCTTCCGGGATTTACAGTACAACTGTGAGGGCTATATGGCTCTAGTTTTAGCTCAGTATGAGGACCTTTTCTAGCATGTTAGTGGTTCCCTTTATGGCGCAAGGGGGGTGTGTTTCGGGTTGGGTGTAGTTGGACCTCTGTCTGTATGAGTATAGGCTGCGGTCGTGTGCCATCAGAAGGGGGGATACTACATCTGTAGGGCACAGAAACCTCAGTGGCCCTAACTTGTTAGACGAACCTTTGAAAGGCTTCATAGTGAACCCTGCCGGTCCCCCTTGGTAGTGGGCTAAGAGGCTGATCTCCTCGGGCGAAAGGGCAATTCACGGCTCACAGTAAAAGTGTACACCTCTGCGCAGAGTTTAATAAACTGGTATACTAGCCTTGCTCAAGGACACGAGCGGCCTTAGAACTCCTTACACTAATGATGATCTCTCTTGTCATGTTAAATTGTTCATACATTTGCTGTTATGTTTACTGTTCATTTAGGTTACATTGATCATGATGGTTTTGGAAAACACTTGCCACCTTGATGCTGCTTAACTGATCAACTTGATTAACATATAAAATCTAAATGCAGTCAAACCGTGTTAGCTTATTTAAGCCTCATGAACCTATGTTATGCTTGTTAAGTACGGTTGTGTACTTACGCTTGCTTTACTTTTAATTGTGGAAAATCCCGAATGGGTAACAGATGAAGGTTGGAGTGAGAGCTATCGGGATGAGTACTAGGCTTGATGTTCACCAGTTGACGTGTCCCTGTGTGGAGTTTTTGTAATAAAGATATCTTAGTTATTTATTATTTATGCGCAATACTCTGTAATAAATATTGGTACGCTATGTAATAAACAGGGTGATAATACTTTTTATAATTTATCATCCTATATGTGCGACGGTTCCTGAGACACATATAAGGTTATTTATACATTCTACTTTTATCCTTGAAAGTAGGGTGTGACACAGATGTACATGACGAGCTCCCGGCGATGGACGGAGCTGCCCTACGCCAATGTTGCCTCGTTGGCGATGCAGCGTTACAAAGCCCACGCCGTCGCCGACAGCATGGCAAGGCGGTTCACAAGGTTGGAAGCGGGGAAGGTTGTCAAGCTCACAGGCACATCGGCGCTCCCACAGACCGAGCGGCAGTGGTGCCGTTTGGTGGACAGCCTCCGTGACAAGAGTCTGCTCCGGAACTGCATGGCGTTCTGTGATATGTCCAAAAGCATGGACGGCACGCCCATGGAGGTGGGCGCCGCTCTGGGCTTGCTCATCTCGCAGCTTGGGGAGTACCCGTGGGAGGCCCGGGTTATCACGTTGGCCAACGAGGATGATGAGGAACCCCACTTCACTAAGATAAGAGGCAAGACCCTCCAGGGCAAGCTGAGCTTCCTACACAAGATGCAATGTGACGATGACTTGAGTATCGATTTCCGAGCGCTGTTCAACTACATGTATGAGTACATTCTTGACAAGGCCATGAAATCGAAACTGGAGAAGGATAACATGATCAGGACTGTCATCGTGTTAACTGACAAGGAGCTGGATGAAGCATGGGTGAGCCCATGGACCCAAGACTACCGGTTGTTCTGCCGTCGCTTCAAGGAAGCTGGTTATGGTGCTGTGGTGCCACATATTGTGTTCTGGAACTTGGGGGGTTCTCACTCTGCACCCGTGGTGTCCAGGCTTCCAGGTGTTATGATTCTGAGAGGGTTCTCCAACAACTCACTTAAGTCCTTTTTCGAGAACAACGGTGTGGTGTACCCGGAGGATGAAATGTCCTCAGTTCTCGGCGGGGATGAGTTCAAGAACCTTTCCTTGTTCGACTAATCAACGGATGCCATCACATCCAATCTGATCCTGCAGGGAGCTGAGTAGCTGCAAAAAACGGAAGGAAAGCGTCCGGCCTGTTCTGATCCTATGGAATGTCGTCTTTTTTGGTTGGTTCTGTAACCTCATACATCAGGGTTCAGGGTTCTGCTAACTTGTTGCCACGTATTTCAGATCCTTTGATTGGAGATTTCTTTCGATTATGCTTCTTAGTACAAAAATGAAAACTATCTGGTACTTAATCTCACTTCGTTTCTTGTGTATGTGCATTTTCGTGTTGCCACTTTGCAACTGATTTAATGTTATCCCATTAACGGCTACCTTCTGCAAATATTATGCTTTTTATTGTATATCATTCATGCAAATTTTGGCGTTGCCAGCTTTGTTTTGAACTGCTTTGTTTTGCTGTTGTTATTGCTTGGTCCCAATGCCTCTCTGGTGCCTGTCCTGCCTGATGGAGAAACAAAGGTGGTAGCAGAAGGACAAGAGAGATCAAGGTGCCAATGATGGTCTTCCCATTGAACTAGGGATATCTGGAGACGGAGGAATGGAGTAATTAAGAATTGGTTAGATTCATTCAACACCTCCAATAGGGACATGCATGCATTAGATGGGAACAAGTTGCAGTCTTTCTGAAGATTGACAGATTGTTATCCAGCATCATGCATCCGAAAGGCCAAAAGGTATTTATTAAAAGTTCATATCAAACTGCTCGCGCTATTAGCACCGTCAATGAATAGCAGTAGTTGAATGTAAGGTCCTGTCCTCACTCCTCACATGGTTGTAAGTGGTACTAGTTTCTTGCTGCACTCTTCACAATTGTATTCTAGACTAGGGAAATGGACTGGACCTGATGTGTGTGTACTTGATGTGTTCTCACCAACCAAGTAGTAGTATAGTGATCATGTCACCGGATGAGAGGGCGGGTGGTATGCGTGAGTGCTGGCAAGTGATCGATTTGTTAGCACAAACGCACAGCACTAGATATGGAATGATAAGCAAAACATAGGCCAGCAATGCGGATATCGACAGCGAAAGCAGAGATACATATATCATGCTGGCATCTTATTTTCTTTATTTAACTTTCATGCAGGGTACACACTTAATACCATATGTGCACATGGATATATAGAAGTTAATTTACATTTTTTTAGGGGGGGCAAAGGCATGCAGTTGGCCGTCTTAAATTCTGAAGCTTTTGCATGCATGTCTAAGCAATTGGAGGAGATCTTCATCAGGGAATAGTCTCTCCATTGATCGAAAAAAAAAAGAAGGGAATAGTCTCTCCTGCCTGTTAATAATATGTTTGAATTTACTAGCTGCTGGAAGAAAGGTGCCTATAATACCAAGTCACTTGCTTTTGATTTCTCAAAGGCAGAAATTGCAGTTTAAGGTGAGTATTCCATCAACCTGGGAACCTGCTGCCTCTGCAAGGTCAGATTGTATTCGAGTCTTAAGTTACACACAATATGTAAAACTACTAGGGAGTGTCAATAGAACGCCAAGTTTAATTTATTTGTTTGTTCCAGTTCAGTAAAAATATAGGACGGAAATATTATCTGTTATGGAGAGAGATCTGGATCTGAAGCATCAGTAATCATGTGTGTTATTTTCATTTTTTTTCTTATAATATATTTTGCGGCAAAGCATTTGCTGCCCTTAAAAGAAGAACATGTAGTACCAACTATCAGATGATAATATTTATGAATTTGGTGGAGACTGGAGACAAACCCCGCAATCGAGGAAGCACGCCAGCTTTTTAGGAGTTCCAATCTCCAAGGCAATGATCACCTGTTCGTTTACACTGACCTCCATTTGGGTCCTAGAGGAAGGACAAAGCAATGCATAGTGAATTTACTTGGACCAAAGGTTTTATGTTTTTACCAACATAGTATGGATGGCTTCTGCTAACAATCACATCGTAAACAAAGCCATATTCTTTCTAGTTTTCATTGTTTTCATTTTTTTTAAATGCGATCTTACCATCTCAGAAGTTTGTTTTGTCACTATCTACCATCACCTTTTAACTGAGTACCTGAACTTGCTGCAGTTTGATGTAAGATGCAATCATGCAAGTTTCAGTTGTTTCTTGAAGGAACTAAGGAAGAGCGACCGCTTTGCATCACTGCTTTGTACCTCAGACTATTCAATTTCAAGACCACCTTACAATCACCATACTGTAAAAGCGTATGAAGGCAAATTCTACGAACCAGTTGGACGGTGGAAGTGTAGAGTGTTTCTCCCATTGTCTGTACCACACCAGTTGACTCAAATGGCTATTCATCTATTATTGTCAAGGGACACGTTTATTGATTAGATCAACCAGTGGCTTTTCAGCAGTGTTCAGAACCTGAACAGGTTCTTTTTTTATTTTTATTTATTTATTTGCGAGGGCATGATCGCAAAATGAATTTAGAACCGTAACCTTAATTTCAGGAAGCAAATGAAGTTATTTAGGTATTTGGCACCATTTGTGCTTGTAAGAAAATCTTTTCTCAAACACCAATTTCTAACAAATTTTAGCCTAGCCAGCCTAACAGGCGACAGCCATCAATGAAAAACTCAGATTGTTAAACTTTCTTGACTTTTAACGATTTATTTCTCTTAAGCGGTTCTTTTATCAACGTGGTGCCATGTTAGCCATCCTTTGTGGCAACCACGTGGCATCATGTTAGCTAAAATTGCTCAGTGAAGAAATCAACTATTCAAGATATTGTAGAGTCCAAAAATTTTGGTTTTCTAATTAAGAGAGGCGAATAAGACTTTCTTTAGTTGAGGAAGGTAAAAAAAAATCATACAGGAGCAAGGCCAATTATACATAGCGCTATCAAGAGCCACGTCAAGATCAAACATTAGGATCATGGCCGTGCCGCCTACTGAGAAGGATAGGAGCAAGAGGAAGGGGAAGAAGAAACCGGCAAAGGATATATTCATGAAGAATATCATATATGAAGAGGTTATGACTTCATAAAAGAGGTAATGCATCGATATATCTTTTCAATATATACCAATCGAACTTTAGCTTTAAAAAATAATAAATAACTTTTATATGCAGGATACTCTCAACTATAATTTCAACCATATTGTATACTTCAACTACATGGAGTCAGACGCTGCATCTTAGATTTGAAATTTAGAGTTATATGTTAATTATCTTTCTCAAAGATTTATGTAATAATATTGCAGTTCCAAACCATGATTGTGGAATCTTTTTTAATTAACAATACAACACACGCTAATACGTATGTTATCGTGGTATTATGTTTTCCGCTGTAACACACGGGTATTTATCTTGTAGGAGTATATATATGTAAAAAAACGACCCACACATTCCCTTCTAACCTCAGTTGGTTGATGTCTTTTTTTTAAAAAAAAAATGTTATTAGTCGCCACCACCCACCAAGCACGACCGTATGTCCACGCCACCGAGTAAGCGGGGCCATCAAACTAAGGTCAAGATTAGATTAGAACTTACTTAGCAAGTGTGGAGTTGGATTAAATTTAGCTAATGAAGAACGTATTGGACGATGAAACAATAGCAATTTTTAAGAGCCTTTTTATATTCTTCTTGATTTATAGGGATAGAGATCCTAGTAAAAACTATAATAACTTCTTTATTTAGATCTTTAAATGTAGTCATTCTTAATTTTAGATTTCTCGTTAACTAAAGATGAAGAGTGAGCCTGACTTCTATGGTGACAGGAAACTATTAAGTAGTGTGAGAAAATATATAGAGAGATTGTTAAAGGGTGAAGAGATATAGAGAGCGCTCTTTATGCAAATAGGACTCCAAACCACAATAGAGAGTGAGTTAAAATATATAGAGATGCAACCATTTCTCAAATATTTATGGACGGATTGGGATTAGGATTGGATTAGTGACTACGAGCCCTAGTCGTAGATCCGGGACCGGGCGGGGGCGCTTCCTCTTCCGCACGTGCGTTCCCAGTCCTTGGCCTATTGGTGACAAGGCCTAGAAGCCCAACAAAGGCCTGGTACCAGTGAAAAGCCCGTCTACTCTGCTCTATCCCCAACCCCAACCCCACGACTCGCCGCTCGCAATCCCCTCTCCGCTGGTCGCTTCCCGTGGCGGCTGGGCGAAGCCCTCCCTTCCGGCCGCCTCCTGTGGCAGCTCCGCAGCTGCTTTGATCGTCGCCTCGGCAAGGCAACCCGACTGGCCGGCGGCCGATCCTGGCCTGCGCGACGGCGCCTGCCGCCAGAGCTTGATACCGCCCCGTCTCCGGACGCCAACGGCCTCCAGCTAAGCGCCGACTCGGTTCGGACTCCGGAGCCTGGAGGCGGAGCTGTCTGCTGGATCAGTCTGTGCCTCCCTGGATCTGCCGGACCCCTTTCCAACAGGGAACTGGCCCCTGCTTAGTGCCTACTTCCGGCTTTAAGGTTAGAGAGTTTGAATGCCGAGTTTTCTGTATTATTGTTCATCTTTCGCAGCAGCATTGGATGATTCTTCACTGGAATATTACTGCACAATTGTATGAAGCACCGAAACGTCTATTTTTGAATGATACTAGAATTTGCTGTTTCCGTTCCTTGGAGACAACTGGATTCTGGCCTTACCTAGTAACTGTGTAACGAAGTTCTATTGTACCAATTGAACCCCTACTTTCCTGAACAATTAAAATACTATTGTCCAATTGAATTGCATTCATTCCTGAAGTTTTGTCGCAGAATTTCACAAATGCTACTCGAAATGGAAATAACATTACAGAAAAATTTCAAGGAGTTTGGAAATGGAAACTGTATTTTAGTAGATTTTTTTATGATTTATATGCAAGTTTGAAACTTCCTTGTTGATTGTTGAACCTAAGGTATTATACCGAACTGTCTGGAGGATTTGTACTTATTGTTACCGAATTATGTGCCAGATAGGGAGTCTGTCCCTCTGTGGATCTGCCGGAACCTCTGCCAACTGGGAACTGCCCCTGCTGAGTGGCTACTTCTGGCTTAAGGTTAGAGATTTTGAATGCAAATAGTTTTCGGTATTACTGTTAATCTAACGCAGCAGCACTCCATGATTCTTTACTGAAATGTTACTGTACATTTGTGTGAAACACTGAAATGTCTATTCTTGAATGTTACTAGAATTTGCTGTTTCCATTCCTTGGGGAAATATTGGATTCTGGCCTTACCTAGTGACTAGCTAATGAAGTTCTATTGTGGCAATGGAACTCTAGTTTCCTGAACAATGCAAAATATTGTTGTCCAATTGAATTGCATTCATTCATTCCTTGCTGAAGGTTTTTTTTTCCGTAGAATTTCACAAATACTACTGGAAATAGAAATTGCATTACAGTAAAGTTTCAAGGAGTTTGGAAATAGAAATTATATAGTATAATTAAATTTATGCAAGTTTGAAACTTGTTGAATCTAAGGTATTATACCAAACCGTATGGAGGATTTGTGTTACTGAATTGTGTTTTGGTTTATGCTGAGTTGTATATTATAATTTTTCGCTAGGCATAATCTGGTTCAAATCTTGGGTCCAACACTGCTCATCATGCATGCTTTTTGTTTTTTTCTTTACCTGATGTGTTTCCTGTGTCTTGTTTTTGTCAAGTGCGCCAACAGGACTAATGGAGTCTGGGGAGCTGCTACGTTCAGTGTCTGTTGAGGTGGCTCCATCTGTTGTGGTGGTGGAACAAGTGCATAGGTTAGACTACTTCTGCACTGGGTCTGTAGTGAGGAGTGTTCCCAATGAAGGCACGTTTATACTGGCGCAAACTGAAATCCTGGATAGTTTCTCAGACATGAGGTTGAGGGTTCATTTCTCTGATGGTCTCCAAGCACCGGCTCAAGTTGTGCTGACAAGGGGTCAGTTTTGTATCCTGCGTACCGAGTACAATCCCAGATGCAAGGTTATAGAGCTTGATACAAAGGCTGCAGACATTGGCTACATGATGATTCGTGCGCCCTTCTCACGATCTACCCACTTTCCTGTACCGACCTTCTTGCTCCAGTCAAGACTGATTTGCACAACATTTGGGGATCATGCTCCTACCATCCATGGCTCCGGTGAGTATTTCATGGTCCTGTGTCAGTATGGAGACACCTCTGCAAACGGGGTCAGTAGACTGGTAGCCGGTCCTGTATTTTCAGTGGCTGGCAAGGTTGTGGGTATACTGGTACGAGACAACAACGACTGGGTGGATAAGTCTGATCCGGGAGAAGACCCTCGTTGGGTACCTGAGGGATTTCAGTTCAAGACGTGTATGTCTGCTCAGAAGTTTAAAAACATCCTGTGGTCTTTATTTGGTGAGTGTGGATTCAGGAAGGGGAGGAAGAGAGCAAGTGATGAAAGGAGGAAGAGTCATGTGAGAGCGGACAAGGCCAAGTCAAAGAAGAGAAAGACTTCCACATGAGTAGCTGATGTTTTTGTAACACTTTGGTTTTTCCCATTGGGGTTTCTAAAGATTTACAATGCTGGGTGACGGATAAATAGTGAAGCCTACAAGGAGCTACTTGATGAAAGGGAAGTGTTAAGAATTATTATTAATGATCAATTAGGGATTAATCCCAAAATGGTGTCTTTTCATCTCTCTCTCTCTCTCTCTCTCTCACCTAACTGTCTACATAAGGCCTGTACATATATATACGTAGACATATATTTCATTGGGAATACATACAATTATTTGCATCACTCGCTTTGTCTCGCTCTCTACTTATGGGGGCCATCATATACTATTCTGAAAGTTAAGAGGGTAAAATGTCCAATATTCGAGATCAAAGGTGTTTTCCAAATGGTGACAAATTCAAAGGGGTCAATCGGACATTGCTAAAGAGGCTCATGCTTGATTCTGTCGGTGATCTTGAGCTGCAATGGTTCCAAATCACTATCGACTACTCTGTAGCTCGTCATATAGGACTCGAGTCGATCTTGGATGTTAACTGTGTGCCCCAGTCCTTTTCTCCTTTTCCTTACGGTTTGTGATCGATCGAGCTCCAAGATAGCCACCAACCGATTAATCCTCCACAGCTAGATAGATGTTTATTATACGGCGAAGGCGAACCTTATTAAAAATTTGCTTGGAGATCGCACATTAGTCGATATATGAACATGCTTGCTTGCTATTTCCAAACCTCCTCGTCACAAAAGCGGCCGGGGATGATTTGCTTAGCGCTGCTAACTCTGAAGGATTGAATTGAAGCCGGTATCTCTGATCTCTAACGCCAATGTAGGGGCACGTGTTTGCATAATTGGTTGAGCACCTGCAAGCTGCTAGCTAGGCAGCAATATCTCAGTCGCATGCAGCTAGCTAGCCTTCCAGCGAGGCCGCGCGCCTCCGGCCAGAGGAGTCATGTACGTCAACAACCCTTGAGACGCCGATTGTGAAGTTGCCAATGCAAATCACGTCAAGGATTGCGATTTCATTTTCCGACGTGACACGATCGATCGATGTGACCAAGTTAATTTGCCAGAAAGGTTTGGCAGATATGTGGAAACATACACATCGCTAACTAGCTAGCAGCACCTTGCTAATTAATTCAAACCACACACAGATTCTGGCCGTGCGTGGTTTACATGGTGGTCTCTGAAGCCTTGCATTGACACGTGCATGTGCGTTCTCTTGTCCCAGAACTTATAACAAAGCTAAGATGAGCATTAGTTTGGCGAGAAGACATCATATATATATATATATATATAAGGTCAACGGGGAGAGGCGGGCGTTCCCCGCCTAATTTCATATTTATCCGGTCCCCAGGGTTGGCAGGTTGCGTACAAGTACATGGCTCTTAACCACCGCTACCTTGATTCCTTGCTTGTTCCTTCTTGCCACTCCCTCACTGGCTACAACAAATCGTCGCTCGATCAGACATCTCGATCGAATAAAGACGGGCCACGAAGTAGCTAGCTAGCCCTGTCATGTGCGCGTCCACGACGATCCCGAAGCACTGCACTGCACGGCTGGGCGACAGCAACTTTTCCATGGCTTGGACGTACTGTATACATACACACAAAGCAGTCTCTTTCAGTTTGAGCCTGATCTGGATTGCAGTTGATCGAGAGGGACACAGAGTCTGTGCACCGGGCCATATTGCCATCATCGTCGCTCTTTCCTTCCGTGTCATCTCATCTCTGGACTATGCATGGTTCGGTTTGCGGGGCCGTGGCGTCTCAAATGGCCAGCAGATCGAGATAGAGCTGCCAGCCGCGCTGCCGACAAATGAGATCATCATATGCATTAGCTATTAATTAAGTTACTTGTCGAATTTGCATGCGAAATTAGTTGCCAGACGTTTTTTTCTCTCTCGAATTTACCAAAGGTTTTGCTCATCTTTATATTAAAACGGAGAAATCGTGAAAGTTATAATGGCGCCATGGACATGGATAATGTTCAGAGAGTCTAGCAATACGTAGGTCAGTAGTTCCAGTTCGTTCGCGGGCCACCAAATACTCCAGCTAGCATGCCGTGATTAGGATCTCTCTGAAGATTGGGACCGTTGAAGTTTTCTCTAGCCCTGAGAAGCATGTCAACAGGGCTGAACTTGAACTCCCAAGGGATAGAGATGGAGGCCCAACAGTCTTGCTGAATTGGCATCCAAAGAATAGATGAAAGCATGTTTCCTCAAAATTGCTATTGCACAAAACACAGGTAGAATAGAATGCAGTTGAGAGAGAGAGTCTGTTTCAGTTTGAGCCCCTGATCGTCTCGATTGCAGTGCTGAGAGAGACACGGAGTCTGTGCACCGGCCGGACCATATTACCTTGGTCGCTAGCCCTTTCCTTCCTCGTCATCTCAGCCTATCTGTATGTCGGGGCCGATGGCGTCTATCGAATGGCCCGATGACTGCCCAGAGACCAGAGGCTAGCAAGCACATATTACCACGACGAGAGGCCCGGCGGCACGATGGTGTGGCGCACGCAATAAGGGAGTGTAACGAATTTAGTTGAGGTACGTGTACAGCGCACCGTAGTCAAATCCAAGCACAAAGCAGGCCGGGTTACGCGCCAAATAAGCCCAGCAACCACCGGCCGCACTGCATTATTGCATGTAGCAATGCAAAGCGCAACCCCCCGGCCGGCCAACCACAACGAGAGAGCTCAATATGCATGCGATGCAGTCAGGAGAGGCGAAGCTTCTTTGTCTACGAGTCTCGCCGGAGAAGAGCCGGTCACCGGTGGTTGGCCGGCCGGGTTTGTCAGATGAGCCGTGACGTGCGTGTTGCAATTGCACAGCGCGCGGTTTTGAGCTAGCAGAGGCCCTTTCCCCGCGAGTGCGACTTGCATTGTTGATCGAGACGTCGTACGCGACCTGCAAATAATTATATTACAAAATATATCTCGGCCTCTACATTAATCAATGCATACGACTGTTATTTACTACAGACACATAAACACAAACACAACGCACATACACCGAAGCTTCTTTGTCAAAAAGTGTGTCACGCATGTCTTCCAGCAGTAAGTCAGAACACGTCCTCATGCCGGAAACAACCGCCACAATGCAAGACCATCCGCCATCATGCCACGCAATTCAACTCGGCGCCTTAAATCTACTGGCCACCGCCCCCCACACCGGCCGGCCTCCATGCCAACTTCGTGGGCGCCTCCCACGTGAGCAGGCTCCTTGCCACTTCATTGCCAACAGATGTGAGGCCCTCAAATCACCACGCCAGTGCCCTCTTTCAGATCGTCTTACTTGGTTGTTGACACCACAAACTTGCAACCTCAACTAGGCCATCACCTTTCTCGCCACGAGGCTAACCGCACCTGTAGATTGACCGACCACAAGCTTCCAAAAATACGCCTCCAAGGAGAAACATGTTGCCGCTGACGTCGCCGTCGTCTTGACCAAAAGGTCTAGGTTTCCACCCAGGGGAGATGGTCACAACTTGTCCACCGTTCCAGGCGCCACCCCCAATCCTAGGGCGTTAGATCCAGCATGAACCCAACGCCCCAAGCTGATGTCACCGCGTTCGTCCTCAGCTGCCCGTACCGCCGTAGCAGCAGCAGCCCCGATTGACCATGCACAGCTGTCTTTGCCGTGAGGGATGAGGGCACGCGGAGGAGAAGACCATGTCGCCGCGCACCCGCACCTGTACGAGCTCCAACCGCCGCCATCACAATCACCACCGGTCGTGGCGCACTCGGCCAGGGCGAACCAAATCCAGTCGTCGGGGGCTCTAGATCCGGCCACCTGGACCACGAGACCAGCTGCTTGGGCAGCCTAGGCCATGGTCGGCGTCGCGACAGCTGCAGGGGGCGACCCTGCCAAGCCCCACGCAGCACTAGCTCGGTCGTGCCCCGCCGGACTGTAGCCACCTGCGCCACCATGCCGCCGCCATCATCCCGGCGAGCCACGTTGGCCTTGCTGGCGGCCTGCTTTGGCGGCGGCGCGGCGGGAGAGCAGGAGGAGGATGGAGGTCGGCTGCAGGTCGGTGGCTACCCGAGTCGCCCGCGTGGGGGTGACGCGGTGGCGGAGTGATGTTGTTGGTATGGTATCTAGTAAAAATTGAAACCTCTTCGGTTCATTTGCCTAACTTGTAGTGCGTGTGTTTATTTCCTTCTTCGGAGTTCGGACTTCGAACTCTCAAATTCTCAGTGGAAGGAATCTAAGTACAGGTCTAGTGGAAGAATGGTACGCGTTGTTGGTTTTGCGTGCCAGACTCTAGTGTTTGTAACCCAGACGAGAACGTATTGTCTGTCCGAGACGCTACAATAGTAGGATCAGCGAGGAGTCGAGAGTGTCGAGGGATTTTTTTTTTGTCTTTTATTTATCACTAGCAAATATATCCGTGTGTTGCAACGGGATAAAAGAACTATTAAAATTCATTTGAAATGATAACATAAATGATAACTTAAGTTTTATGTTTTTATAATTTATTTTATGATGATTATCATATTTATGATATACGTTAATACTCACAATAAATAACAATGGCATATTAAACTTGCATCGAATTAACATACTTTGATATATTTTTCTTTTTTCTTACAAAGCATATAGTTATTTTGATATAAATAAATATATTATAACTTTATAGCTTTTTTCATACTGCTCATGGATATCGACCTTTGTAGCTTTTTTACGCATCGTCATACCAACTTCTGTAACTGCATTAGGATTGTTCTGTCCACCGATGATTATGACAGTATTTTTTTCAGATAGTAGCTCTTGTCATGAACCACATACTGCCGAACATTCCGGTTCATGAAATAATTAGTTGTACAATTGACTAATCTATATTTAAATACCAATAAATTATTTAAATACAATTGACATAGATGTTGTAAATTTTTCTCGTCAAAATTTTAATAAAAAAGTCAAGAATTATATACTGCCACTTTTTGGTTCATGAAATAATTTATTGTGCCGTTAACTAATCTATATTTGATTTTTAAACAAAACTAAATTGGTGGTGTCAATCTTTCTCCTCAAAATTTAATACAGAAATAAACATAATAATTGTTAAAAAAATAGGGATTATGAACCGAGCCTTGTCTTGGGTAGGAATTGGACAACGAAAAGTCCGTGAAAACTTGGGGGGACAATGACCAAGAGGACATCCTGTACATATTCAAACCATATGCATGCAACTTATATAAGGATGATTAACACATATGTAGACAAAAACACAACCTAATTATATCCACAACATATATGGATGGATCATATTTTTATAAAACTAATAAAATTGGTTTGATATTTTTCTAATTTTTCTGTGATTTTTTGGTGAATTTTATAATATTTTAATATTTTGCATCCGGAACCCTAGCCTATTTCAAAAATTATTAAAGCCCTTCCACCTTTTTTCTCTTTCTTGTATTGTTTTCATTTGAAACCTTATATTGTTTTTTTATTCTATTCCTAATCTAATCTCTGTAGCACTACCGTACTGGAGTTGGAGTCGGAGAGGTGACGGGGTGGAGCGGCTGGAGGGGCGGATAGAATTTTTCTGAATCAGGGAGCGGACAGATTATTAGGTGAAAATTTTGGCGTTTTATTATTATTATGGTTTTCTAACCGTAAACATATAGGACACGGAGAGGTGAAAGAAAAAAAAAGGTGAAGAAATTTTGCCTCTTTATAGATAGGTATAGATATCAGAGGTCGAAAAATGCTTCGAGTACAAATCAACCTGCTCTAGCTAACTTACATTCACACCCATAATCATGCACGATATATATCAAACTAAGGCCACACTCAAGATTCAACTTTGGATGCAACTTTGTGGATCCACGACGCATTGAAGAATGACCAAGAGAGGAACGAACGAAAAGGAGCTGGTAACATGGCGAGATGAGCTTCACAGTACACATCGAGAGGGACCAAGCACCAACCACACTGTGCACTTGTAGCTCTATATACTTCGTGCTACTATTCTTGTTCATTCATTCACATCCGACCATTTGCATGCTCTTCCTGTCTTGTTTGGTGCCTCTCAGACGATATATAGTACTATACTAGTATGAGTTCACCTCCCCCTCCCTGTTGTTTCATTTCTTGGTACGGTTGAATGATCAACCTGTAAAATCGCTACAATCCGACAACCTAGTTTAGAAAACATCTATTATTAGCATCACACCAACCTACAAATTTCCCTCAATCAGGTTCGATCCAACTTCTGAAATTTTGGCCATCAGTACAAACTATTTTTAAAATGTCAAAAACATGAAGCCATGGATGTGATTGTTTTTTTTAATCTTCCATGGAGTAGTAGAAGGTAACTAAATCTTACAGAAATATTATAACAAAACATCTTTTAAATGAAAGCCAGCAAGTAATGGCTAATTGTGTAGTTTGGTTGTAGGTAAAATGTTACTAGCTACTCCATCCGTCCTCTAACAGTGCATTTCAGTTTGTCCTAAATTAATTTAGTTTTAGTTTGACCAAATCTAAAATAAAGAATATAATCATCTAGCACATCAAATAAGTAAATTATAAAAATATATCTCATAATAAACCTAATTATGCTTATTTGACATCATAAGTATTATTGCTATTTTCTATAAATTTGGTCAAACTTAGAACAGTTTGACTCAAGACAAACCAAAATACACTATATTGCAGTACAAAGGAAGTAGCTCATTAATTGAGGATCCAAATAAGATCATATAACTATTTTTTCGATGTATGGGGTTCAAAAAGTCCTTGGATACTACCAATTAATTAAGCAAAAACTGGAAGGATTGTATTGCAACCGCATGAAATGATTTGTATAGTACTAAATCAGTGACATGTGGAAAACCACCTATTTAAGAAATCAATTGTTGACCAAGTTTACACAAATTTAATTGGCCTACGTGCGTCGGTGCCTCGGTGGAAGATAATGACGCATACCTATATATGCATACATAAACAAGTATGTACTGTATTACAAATATTCTCTCTGCACGCTATAGCTTTCTGTACCATATATAGTACACCAGCTAGCAATGAATTCTACGCCATTTTTTCTAAACCAGGAAGACTTGAATTACTAATCCATATGCTCCAACCTAATTAATAACGTGTCAAACAAAGCTAGCTTATACCATACCAGCTAGCAGCAATGAATTCTACACCATTTTTCTGAACCTGGAAGACTTGAATTAATCCACGCTCCAACCTACTAATTGACGTGTCAAATAAAGCAGGTAGCTTTCTACTCGCAGGACTAGGCCAGGAAGATGCACGGCTGCAGCTGCAGGCGCCAAAACGGCGCACGTCTGCCAGCAGAAGCTGAAACTGACGCTAGCGGCCATGTGGAAATCCTTCGTCTCGTCAATCCGCAGAGTCCTTCATTCGGCAGCGACTGCGCCGCCCGCCCTGTCCCGCCTGTGCCACGACTCGATCGTCTCTCTCGCCAAGTCCTTATAACCCCGGCCCGACGCGAGAGTCAGACAGATGCCGCACGCAACGACCTAGCTAGCTCGTTCGATCGTCGCGTCCGTTACACATCGACCGGCCGGCGGAGGGCGGCATGGCGGCCTCCGCGAAACTGCCCGTCCCGAAGGGCGGCATCGGCGGCATGGACAACGACGACGACATCGCGGCGGCAGGCGGAAAGAAACCGGCGGGCAGGTGGGGGTTCGTGCAGTTCTTCTTCGTGCTGGCCGTCGTCCTCTGCGTGCTCCTCTACGCGCCGCGCGTCCTCGTGCTCAGCCCCTACGGGTACAGCATCGACCTCGGGCTCTTCGCGCCCACGACGGCGACCTCTTCTGGCGGCCGCAATGCGGGAGGCGACGGCGGACATGGCCGTGAGGTGGTCCTTGACAACCAGGTGGACTCCCCGTGCTCGTCCATGCGCGACCACACCATCTGCTGCGACCGATCAAGCGTCCACACCGACGTGTGCTTCATGGCCGGCGAGGTACGCACGGACGCCGCGTCGCTGTCGCTCCTGCTCTTCCCTCCGCATCATCAAGCACGGAACGACTCGTCGTCAGAGGAGGAGAGGGTGCGGCCCTACCCGAGGAAGTGGGAGAGCTTCATCATGGACAAGGTCCCCGAGGTGCGGCTCCGTGTGGCGGCGCCGCGACAGTCGGAGGAGGAGCACCGGTGCGACGTCCGGCACGACGCGCCGCTGCTCGTCATGTCCGCGGGGGGATACTCGGGCAACCTGTTCCACGCGTTCAACGACGGGTTCCTGCCGTCGTGGGTGACGACGCAGCACCTCGGCCGCCGCTTCGTGCTCGGGGTGCTCTCATACAACCCCTGCTGGGCCGGCATGTTCAGCGAGATCATCTCCGGCCTCTCCGACCACCCCGTGGTGGACCTCCTCAACGACAACAGGACGCACTGCTTCCCGGGCGCCATCGTGGGGACCCGCTACCACGGCATCCTCATCGTGGAATCCGCCAGGCTCAGGGACAATAAGACCGTCGTTGACTTCCACCAGATGCTCGCCGACGCGTACGAGAAGCCGCCGACGACCACAACAACGACGACGACGGCGGCGGCGGCGGCGGCGGCAGTACAGCACCGCCGGCGGCCAAGGCTGGGGATTGCGTCGCGCAAGGGGACGCGGGTGATCGAGAACCAGGCGGCGGTGGCGCGGCTGGCGACATCGGTGGGGTTCGACGTGGAGATCCTGGAGACGGCCAACGGCCGGCCGCTGTCGGCGTGGTACGCGTCGCTGCGCGCGTGCGACGCGCTGGTGGGCGTGCACGGCGCGGACCTGACCACGTTCCTGTTCCTGCGTCCGGGGCGCGCGTCCTTCACCCAGATCTCGCCGCTGGGGATTTCGCCGATCGCGCGGGAGGACTTCGGGGAGCCCGCCTCCCGGATGGGGCTGGCGTACGAGCAGTACGAGGTGCTCGCCGCCGAGAGCTCGCTGGCGCGCAAGTACGCGGCGGACGACGCGTTGCTGGCCGACCCGGAGAAGGCGAAGCGGGACAACGGCTGGGAGTTCGTGGCGCGCGTCTACCTCGGCGGCCAGAACGTGACCCTCGACCTCGCCAGGTTCCGCCGCACGCTGACGAAGATGCACGCGCACGCGCTGCGGCAGCGGCGCCGGCAGGAGAGGCGGTCTTGATGGCCGGCGGCGACAGGTACGTAACGTACCGCTGGCCGGCAGGCGACAGGTACCTACCACGGACGGCAGTGCGGCGGCCGGCCGTGGCAGGGCATTGGGAGCTTGACAGGTGTTGAGCCGGTGAGGATGCAGGCATCACGGTCACGGTACCGTGCATTCTTTGGATGGATGGGACAGAAGAGGGACGTGTGTTATTGTATCCTTTTGTCGTGTGCCGTGTGCGTGACGGGGTCGGAATGAAATACCTGGAATGCCGACGCCCGCTAACGTGACGGTAGCATACCCGATCGAATGCCCGCATACATATGGTGTGATGATGCACCGTTGACACATACTGTATCTGCAACATTATTTTATATCAAAGTATTAAGAGTATATAAGATAACATATATCTGTTAATATCTGCATGCATACTTTTTTCTGCTTTTTAGGGAGTACTGTTTGAGAATTCTTTTATGAGCCTGGGTATGATTCCCAATTCTACATTTACCTTGAGAAGTTTTAGAGTTTTGCTTTGATTATTTAGATACTCTATAGATAGTTTTATTTATATTTGATTAGCCAACCTGATTTAATAAATACTCCGCCTCAAAAAGATTGAAAGTCGTGAACAGATTTTAGGTGGTAAGCTTTGTCAGATATCTTCTATAAATGCAATATATTTGGAATTATATACAAATCCTGATGTACAATCAATGCATAGAAATCAGATAGATTTAGTAAAGACAGAATAGATAAACAACAAAAATCTTAAAATTTAATAACCAAATATATATATAAAAAAAGGTACTAACATTTATGATATGGAATAAATTTTATAATAACATTATTAAAATATTAATATTAACAAACATTTAGGACATCAAATAAGCCTATTTTTTGTGGCTTTTATCTAGTGTCACTAATTTGATGTCAAATTTTTTTTTTCTATGAACATAGTTAAATCTTAATTTTCTCTGACTTCAGACAAAGTAGATAAACAGTCGGCAAAAATAAATTAACCTATGTCGGGACTAAAAGTTGGAATGAGCAAGAACTAAGACTAATAATTTTTTTTTTCTTATAGTAGAGAGTAAAGTGTCAAGTGTGTAGCCAAGGCGCATGCATGCCGACGCAGTTCCCAAGCCCGTACTTGCTGATTTCACCGGTGCAGTGCAGTGAAGTGCACAATTGAGGAATGTTCCCTGTCCCTGGTACGGAATGAGAGCGCTCAATCAATCACGCTCGACGAACAGTGCGTGTGCGTCATGCGCACAGCGGACGGACGGGTACTGCAGCCCGGCCCGGTTTCCAGCTGGGCCTGCGGGCGCGGCACTGTTGCGCAAGAGGGACACCGCAACAACCACCGCCGGCAGTGGTAGTCGCCGGCCCAGCTAGGCTTGCCGGGTCGCTGGCGAGCATGGCTGGCCTTTCTATTCGTCTCAACGAGAGGCTCGGGGCCCAGTACGGAAGTGCCTGGCCCAACTGATGCAGATTGCACTCGCACGGTTCGGGCAGGCTGGGTCCCCACACCAATTGATGATGATAGTTAATAATTATGTAAAACATCACGTATTAGTTTTCTTTTCGTCAAGGGACGTCAGGTTTACCGTGCAATGCAAAACCATGTGCAGAAAATACATCCGAAAAGACTTCCCTTGCCTTTGATCCATCAGATACATACCGCGTGTCCGCGTGCCGTGAATGTGCCGCGGAAGACACCGCACGAAAAGATACTGGGGCACTGCGCGCTAATGCATGCGGATGGAAATGGAACGCCAATGCAGCTGGGCCAATCGGCAGATGAGTATAACGGCAGCCATGCAATAGTCTTTTTTTCCTCAAAAAAAAAAAATGCAATAGTCTTTTTTTTTCATTTAATTTATGACCAAAGTTTTTTTTTTTATTCTAAGGGCATACGTCGATCTATTGTAGTAGCACTGAAAATACAGCTATAACTAGTACTAGTGGACTCAAATAGAGCATATGGGCAGACATGTCATGCACACATTGGGATCAACCGACGTCATATGCATCGCACGTGTCGTCCATGGTTGTTATGGAAGAGGCCAACTAGCCATGAACATTGAGCAAAGGTGTAAGGGTTCCGGAAGAGTAGTTGCCGCTAGGCTCCACGGAAAACAAACAAAAACAAAAGCTGGTTCTAATACGTAGGCGCTGATCTATATCCAAATCCAATGCTTCCAAAGGCAAGTATTTATATATATGTGAACGAGCATCGGGTGCGGAATCATCGATGGAACTAAAATAGTTACCGAGGTCAAAGTATAGTATCCGTACTACTTTAGTTGGCGCGCGGCGACTATTGTGACCGGGAGCCGACGTAAACGCCACGGCTTGCCGCACAAAACGCGATCATCAGTGGAAGAGGAATTAGGGGATGGAACGATGGATGCTGTCAGCATTTTGTGCGTAATCTAGGCAACGCACCTAATTAAAAAAAAATAACCTGCCCATTACGTCCGACTCGGTCAGTTTAAATAACACGTGAACGTCACAGAATAGTTATCTTTGTGTTTTGTTACAGAACATTAGCGGTACTAGAATACAGTAATAGCACACAGCTGCGGTCACATCAGGGGTGAGCCGCCGAAGGTCAAGCGGCTAAAAATGAAAAATGGAAGCACAGTGCAGCACGGTGTCAGGTGTCAACGCTGACATCGACAGTTACTTACTGTGTAGACCCATTACTGTTCATGTTCCTTTTGTCCCTTTCAGTTGCAGCACGCAGAGAAAGGACATGAAGTAAAACAGTGTGTACCAATGCAAGTGACGGCTTCCTTGTCACGATTTTAGCGAAGGATTAGGCGGTCCAACTACTAGACTATACTGTGCTCAGCGCAGCGATCAGGATAGCAGCCGTGTGAAGTGACACTTGGATGCCTCCACATGCATCCCCTGCTCTTAATTTCCCAACCACCTGCCGTCAGAATCACCCAAGTTCAAACTTCAAATGCAAATAGTTGATCATTAGCCATGCACTCCATTTCCTGTACCTTTAGACGACTATTTGGAGCAAATGCATCCCGAGAAATCAAAATTCCCAAGAATCCTTTAGCATTTGCATGCCAAAAAGGAAGGAAACCGGAAAAGACGTTTGAAGGCGTGCGCTCCGAAAGTTGGTTCGAGTTACAAGTGAACGCCACGAGACAGACAGCGAAGACAGGCAGAAGCAGCTGCAAGCTTTCGGAGCAGCACCCAAAAGGATAAGAAAAAAAATATATATAAAATTAAAGCTTCAAGAACACGCGCGCGCGCGGGAATTACGTCCCGTGCACTCCGATCACCTTCCTCCTCCCGCGTTCCACTTCCAGCCCGGCGTTCCGCGTTCCACTTTCAGCTCCAGGCTCCCGCAGACACCTCCAAAACCGAACCCCCTGCGCGCTTGTCCACACGCCACTCGACCGCCCCCGAACCCCGATCTTCCTCCCGACAGCGATGGAAGTGAAGCCGCACACGGCACGGGTCCTGGTGGGCCGCCTGCGGGGCGCCATCGCGGCGCTCGACGGACCCGCCGCCACCGCGGCGGTGTCCGACATCCGCCTCGCCTCCAAGACGGACCCGGAGATCCGCGCTCCTCTAGCGGACGAGGGCGCGGTGCCGCTCCTCGCCGCGCAGCTCCACCACGCTGCGCCCGCGTCGGTGGACGCGGCGGCCGCGCTCCTCAACATCTCCATCTCGGCGCGGGACCACGTGGCGTCGTGCCCGGGCGTGCTGGACGCGCTGACGACCGCGCTGCGGTCCGGCGACGCCGCGCACCACGCGGCGGCCGTGGTCTACAGCCTCCTCTGCGGCGGCGGGGAGGCGCACCGCGCGGCCGTAGGATCCCGGCGCCCGCTGCTGTCGGCGCTGGTGGCGCTGCTCCGGTCGCCGCCCAGCACGCGCGCCACCAAGGACGCGCTCAAGGCGCTCTTCGGCGTGGCACTGTACCCGCCCAGCCGGGCCACGCTGGTGTCGCTGGGCGTCGTGCAGGCGCTCTTCGCGCTCGTGATGACGGACGCCCGGAACGGCGTCGTGGAGGACGCCACCGCCGTCGTCGCGCAGGTGGCCGGGTGCGCCGAGAGCCTCGAGGCGTTCCGGTGGGTGTCCGGGGTGCGCATCCTCCTCGACCTCGTCGAGCAGGGCGGCGCCGCCGCTCCCAGGGCCAGGGAGAACGCCGCTGCCGCGCTGCTGAACCTCGTCGTGGCTGGGGGCGAGGCGGCCGCCGCCGAGGTGGTCGCTGTCGGGGGTGCTGAGGAGACCGTAAGGGAGCTCGCCGAGGACAGCGCCGCCAGCCCACGCGGGAAAGCCAAGGCTGAGGCGCTGCTGCGCGCGCTCGAGGGCGCCTGTCCCGCCGAGAGGAGGCGCGAGCGCCGGCTCTCCGATTACCTCGACGGCCTCGTCCAGTCCGATCCGTACATCTCGTCGCCGGCGTCGGCGTCCACGCACGGCTAGTCAAAAGCTGATCTGGTTTGATTTTGATTTGATGACCGTGCACTTCCTCTTCTAGTCTTCTCTTTGTACAAAAAAAAAAAATAGCATAGTATGCAGTGCAGATTGGCTAGAAAAAAAGGTACTTGCATACTACTAGTCTAATGCATTTGTTGATTGATATGAATACTGCCTGCGTCTACGTGTCGTCAAGTTTGTGCAAGATTTGTTCAAACTCTGCCTGCATTCATACCTTCAAATGAAACCAACCGAATCATAAAATTTTGGATCTCAGTATCTCACCATGGCCGTTAGCATCTCCCTTCTCTGCCTCTCTCTTTCGGTCTGTTCATCATGCAAATCACAAGATAGTTTTTATTTCTTTTTTAAAAAAGGAGAGTGAACAGAATGTATGGTCGCATTCAAATTGAAAACTACTCAATTTCTAGCTTTGTTTATGTTGAATAGCACCAAGAATTGCGAGTGCGTCATGATTTGGAAATCAGATCACTATACAAGGAAGGGAAGGATCCTAGGACTGATCCCGTCAACCCCTCGAGATTTCTCTTAGCACTCGTCAGCTCCCACTACCGTGCAGTGTACCTTTTCTCTTTTTTTTTCGAGATTCTGTTCCCATGCAGTGAACCTGACCTATCAATCTGTCTGCCCTGTGGGCTGTTGCTGTGGAATTGTCAACTGCGGTGGCATCGGTGTCGGCAGACGCTATACTGGACTGGGCCGGGAAAGGCCGGGATCACATGTATCTTTTCCGAATACGGCCCATTTCTTTATCTGACCTCATCATGAGCCAAACACCGGTGTTAACCAGACTCTCTTGGGATAAAAAGAAGGAACATACGATTCGGTTGGGTTGGGCCTCGACATAAAAAGCCGGTCATGTGTTCGCATGGATTGGTTGGGCCAGCGAATCGGACCGTCGGTTTCTTTTCACTGTCAGTGTCAGAGCAAAGGTGCTGCTTGGACTGGAATGTGTTGATTAACCACTCAGAGTGATCATGTACCACAGTTACTATGGGCTTAGACCACAGATTCACTAGCTTCTTCGTATATAGTTTACTACACATCGTAGAGATGATTGGCTAGCTCATGCCCTACAACCTAGTTGCTCCGTACTGAACAAATACACACCCATTGGAGGTTCGTTCGCACGCACGCGCGCGCTAGCTGTGTGGAACCACACTGCACGCGCGGTTCATTGCATCCAGCATACGTGAAAAGGGTGATGAAATGACGAGGATCCGGATGCCAAAACACCTTCATTAGTAGTACCTAGGTTCATTGCTTTATTGCTCGACCGATCCAACACTAAGGCACGGTAGATTTGTAGGGCCGGCTCTAGAGCCGCTATAAGGACGGTTGGCCCAGCCCATCTCCCCACCATATAGTGTTCTTACAAATCAACGCACTATAGGGGCGGCTGGCCCAACCGTTTCTACAAATACCATCTTTAAGGGCGGTTAGATCACCAGTCGTCCCTATAGTGAATTTCGAAAAGCAACAAAAAAAAGTCCAAATAGGCTAGGATCTGGGCCTAGATCTCGTCCCATCGTCGAAACCCTAGCGCCGTAGTGGATTTGGGACGCAATGGATCTTGCTGTTGCCGTCGAACCACCGCCGTCACCAGGAACCGTCGTAGCTCAAGCCCCCCGTGCCATAGCCGGATCCACCACTGGGGACTCCGCCCGGGCTGCCTCGCCGCCTGGATCCGTCCGATGGAGAAGGAGAAGGAGGACCTCGCTGCGGATCCTGCCTCTCCAACCGCGCCACAGCTAGATCCGCTGTCGGGGACTCCGCTCGGGCCGCCACCGCCTGGATTTGCTCGATGGAGAAGGGGAAGGAGGCGCTCGCGGTGGATCCTGCCTCCCCGACAGCGCCACCGCTAGTTCCGCCGCCAGGGACTCCGCCAGGGCCACCACCGCCTGGATCCACCCGTTGGATATGGGGAAGGAGGAGCTGGCGGCGGATCCGGCCTCTGGACCTGCAGAGAGAGGGACGAGTGAGGAAGAGAGGGAGACAGGATGAGCGGGAGCATGACCGGCGATGGAGCCAACCTGATGCATGGATGCTAGCTTCTCAGTGCCACCGTGCTCTGCACACCGCTCATCACCACCACCGGCACTACCTGGCTATTTCTGGCCGGATGGAGGGAGGAGCGCCTCTCCCTCTCACTCTGGCTATTTCTGGCGCATGTCGCCATGCGCTCATCACGCGAGAGAGAAGGAGGGAGTGGCCAAGAGAGGGAGAGGTGACGGTGGCGATGGAGACCAAAGTCTGCGAGAGCGGCGTGCGGCATCTGAGAGAGAGGCGAGAGGTGCGTGCGGGGAGAAAGGGATGAAGTGATGAGAGTGAAAGCCTTACTCCGCGTTATATATACGGCGACACAACTTGGCCGCCGTCGGCGCGCCGCGCGCACCTGTTGGAGCAGGTCGCGGGCCGAAATCAACGCTGGGCCAAATGGTTTGCTCCGGCCTGATATGAACAGTTTCAATTTATGAATTGTTTCTTTAATTTCTATAAACTTATTTATAGAATATTTGAATAAATTTGAATTAGATTTAAATGTAGATGTCAAATGGAAAAATTAGCTATGTATCAAATATAGATCCTGATGAGTTCTACAAACATGGTATTCAAAATATTTTCATTTGAGGTCATTTAATGGCTCAATTGACCAAGTTTGACCAAGTCAAACCTTGGATTTTAAAAAATGATAATTAGACTGCAGTTTAAAGTCCTGGATGTTCTCAACTCAAAAAATCATCAATACCAGGATTGGTCCACTCATCAAGATCTACATTTAATACATAGGCTGTGTTTAGTTACCCAGAAATCATCCTAAAATTCACTATGCAGAATTCCTATCACCCGTCACATCAAAATGCCGGCACATGCATGGAGTACTAAATGTAGATAAAATCAAAAACTAATTGCACGGTTTTGTTGTACTTTACGAAACGAATATTTTGAGTCTAGTTACTCAAAGTTTGGACAATTTTTACCAAATACAAACGAAATGCTACAGTGTGCTGAGGTGACACGAGGTGACATTTTCTTTCAAAATTCATGGGAACTAAACACAGCCATAGGCCATTTTTGCATTTGACAAAGTATTAGCAAAGTATAGTTCTAAATCCACAAGTCTCACATATAGTTTCATAAAGTATGTGTGAGATTCAAGATTTTATGATTAGTGTTTACTAACACTTCCTCAAAACAAAAATGACCTATGTATCAAATGTGTATCGTGATGAATTCTACAAACATGGTATTCAAAAGTTTTTCATTTGAGGTCGTTTAGTGCCTCATTTGATTAAGTTTGACCAAGTCAAATCTTGGATCTTAAAACATGTGACTAGTATTTATCAAAACTTTCTCAAATACAAAAATAATGTATGTAGAAAATATAGATCTTGATGTGTTCTACAAACATGATATTCAAAATGTTTTCATTTGAGGTCATTTAGTGGCTCAATTGACCAAGTTTTACCAAGTCAAACCTTGAATTTTTTAAAAAATATGAGTAGTGTTTACCAAAACTTTCTCAGATGCAAAAAAGAACTATATGAAAAATATAGATCTTGATGTTTTTTACAATATTTGTATTCAAAAGTTTTTCATTTGAGATAATTTAGTGCCTTATTTCACCATGTTTGACCAAGTCAAATCTTAGATTTTAAAAACATACGACTAATGTTTACTAACACTTTCTCAAATACAAAAATAAATTAGGTAACAAATGTAGATCTTGATGAATTATATAATCTTGATATTCAAAAGTTTTTCATTTAAAGTCATTTCGTGTCTCATTTTACTATGTTTGACCAAGTTATTTTTAGGGACGGATAGTGATGGAGCCGCCCCTAAAAATTAGCCCCATTTATAAGAACGACTGAAAACACCAGCCGCCCTTATAATGCTATATGTAGAGACGGCTAATTTGCTGATGACCATGCATCCCACTACGAGTGCGACTTAGGGTGGCTTATTAAGCCGCTCCTGCAGTGCCGGCGGCCAGGTTCTTACGGATCAGTTTTCAACCAGTCCGTCTCGGTGAAAGGCTGCCTGCAGACAACCATCTCATCTGTCGTCTCCATCCCGACTACTGCATCATACTCCAGCAATTTCTGTCGTCGGAAGGGAGCTGCAATGCGTGGCACAACTTTGATGGCACAATTACACTAGCAGCAGCATGCAGCAGCTTTACTCTTGCTCGAAACCCAAATGCATGCTTGCAGAGTGCAGTTGCTACAATTATTGAGAGTTCAGTGTATGAAATAAAACGGGTTACCACTTGCAGTAGTACCAAGCTACTTAGCTACCTATATCTAACCATTCATGGAGAATGGTTCAATGCATCCGGCTGCTGCTGGAGCTAGCGACGACCATAGACGACACCTTTTCTGCTGAATGGGCCGCGACAGAGCATCAAAGACAGGCTGCTCAGTTTCTACTCTCTTTTCCGTTAAAATTATAAAATAACGACGAACACATCTTGCTTCCTTCGTCTCAAAATAGATGTTATTCTCGTTTTTTGAGAAGTCAACGTTCGTAAACCGTCGACAATTATATATTAAAATATATAAATATTTATGTTAAGTAATTAGTATCATCAGAAAGATCTTTAAGTCTAGTTTTTTAATAAATTTATTTAAAAATATAAATATTATAGGTATTTTATAAAATTAGTTAAAATTAAAAAATTTAACTGACACGTTTTCCATAACGTCGTCTTTTTTTTGAACGGAGGCAGTAGACATGTTTTTGCCTTCAGAAAAAGACAGGCTGCTGAGGCGCCCCTGATACGTGCATGCATGCACGCCTTCCTAGCCAAATTGCCAAATCGGAGAGCACATATATATAGACGACATTTTTATTTGATATAAATAAATAATGACATAGACACAGGACCATCGCAGTTCGTTCGTACAGTGGAAAGTGGAACCATCAATTGACGCCGGCATGTACCGTATATAGTATATAAGATGGTGGATGGCACCGGCCTCTTCCTCCTGGTAGGTCACCTCTAATAAAATCTAGCTTCTCTCTCAGTCTCAGGGCATTGCACAGCAGTACACATCATGCTCGATCTTGCAGCTTCTTCATCTTTTAGGAGCAGGTAGCCACTGGGCAGCGAACGATGGAAGGAAGAATGGTGATGCTGCTCCTCGCGACGGCGGCCGTGGTGCTTCTGCTGCTCCCGCTGCTGCTCCCTTCGTCCCTGCCGCCACCGCCGTCGCTGCTGCTGGTCGTCCCTGTCGTGCTGCTGCTCTTGCTGCTTTCCCTCGCTTTCCTCCCCACCCACGACGACGACGATGCTATCTACGGATTACTCCGATCAATGCAGTGATATTGGATGGTTTAACTCGATCCGCTGTGGCGGCATCAAGCAGGCATCAAGGATTCATCTCGGCATCGACCTGGGCCGCCGACGCCGGGCAAGCCGCGCCTGCAGCTTTTGGCTATAATGAGGGGCGCGGAGATTGATGCAGCTACATATAGTGTACGTCCTGGCTGTAATAATTTTAGTAGCACATATATATCTTGGTTTCTGTTCTCTCTTCTATGGGTTCTACAGGTTCTACAACGAAATCTAGCTAATGTGCATATACAGTATGTGGCTTAAACTAGCAGGCAGGAATTATAGGTGAGTTTGAAGTAGCTAACACTGTGAATGAACAGCATTGTTCTCCGTCACTATTTTACCATTACTTGCTACTGCAGCTTGGAATGCTATTAAGTTCCCTCCCTATCCCGGCACAGAGGCGGCGACCCTCCCCCTCTTCCGACGCAACAATGGGAACACCAACCCCTATGTCTCGTTCGTGGCAAGAGATATTCACGATAATTGATAGGAAATTTTGTTACTATTTAGTACACTCCTGTAAGTCTAAGTTTTGTCATGTATGTACATATTTTTTTTTTGAGATCGGGCATTCACTCGTATTTCAAGAAGAGAATATCCATTTCACAATGCAAGCGTGTGCGATATTTTTAAAAAACTTCTACCTTCTTAATACAATGATACACAATGTTTTTGCGTATTCGAGAAAAAAATTGATTCAAAAGTAATTCTAGAGAAGAACAACGAATCCATTTATAGATCACTAAGATGGAGATTTGCGAGTTCAGCAAAAGTTGTGGCAGTCCTACTTTTAGGTTGATTTATTACACCATTTGCAGTAATTATTTGCATTGAGTTTCCTTAGTCTGTTCAAAATAGTGGATGCGAACACGTATACATTTTGAAACAAATGAAGTCATTTTGTCATGTTTTCGCTAATAATAATAATAATAATAATAATAATAATAATAATAATAATAATAAAACAATAGCAATATAGACATCGCCTCCAACAAATTAACCAGTTTATTTACCGTGGTATTTTGATACGTTTTAAGACACCACAAACTGCTAGCTGCTTGAAAATAGAAACAGATAGGATTGGAGAAATAGTTTAAAAATCCTGGGGTAGCCATACATATATATCCAGCATGTTCATATATGTATATTATTGTATCTAGCAAATTAAATATCACGAATTCACGACTGAAAAACATTCAAACTTTACTTGGAAGATTCATTAATTCTCTCCTATATTTATGTACACTCATTCGAACCTATCTAAATTGGACCCGAGAAACTGTCTAAGGAAGGATAGGGCCAAGAAATAAAGAGGGATGCATATGCATGCAAGTTGAGTACTCAAAGCATGCAAGGCTGCACCATATACCCCGCCGACCTTGATCAGTAAGAATACAACAGTCCAGAGAGACGTACTGTACACCAGAGTGGCCACTTGCGCATATTGCTCGCTATATCTATTTGGCCAAAAAGGGAAGTGACGCAATGCAATGAACCTGGCTTCAATATTAAGATCTGATCGAGCAGCCCCCTCTACGGATATAACCTGCACACGCATGACAACTTTTCTGCCTGTTGGTTCGTCCATAGCCGATGGATCAAGGATGGACACCGGCCGGCTTCCGGCCAGCCCACTGCTGTATCTTGCAAGTTGCAACTTGCTGCAACCGTTCTCTCTTCAAATCTCTACTCTCTCCGTTTCAAATTATACGCAGTTCACTTTGACTTTCTTTTATGCATTTTGTTATGCACCTATATATATTATTTATCTAAGTACATAGCAAAATACATAAATTAAAAAAAAATTAAAATAAACTATAATTTAGAACAGATGGAGTACTAGAATCTGATAGAAGCATCGCAAACAGTCTTTATTAATGAGCAGCCCACTATCCAAGTCTTTATTATAGAGTTTATTCTAGAGAATAAATTTCATAATCATTTCACATAGAGAATCAACTTCTAAAAAAAATCAAGACGAGCTCTATCCAATAAGCCCTTAGCATGAAATCAACTTCTCAATAAGAAAAAAAATGTTTGACAAAGTTTCCTTAAGACCCTTTTATATACATATAAATATAGTGCACTAACACTTCTTCAGTTGAATTTATTTCTAAAAACAAACCGACTTTATCCACATGCATGATATGGAGCCATGCATATATGGGCTGCGAGGGTTTTACAAAGTTGGGCTTTGGATGACGAGACGCATGCATGGATGATGGACCAGCCATCTCTCCACCACGGCCCTTTTTGCTTTTTTGTTTATCAAAGAAACAAAACAAAAAGGAAGATCATTTAATTTCATCCTAGATTGCCCTTTTTCTTAGAGAATTGAAATCCTAGATTGCTTATTAGATGTCCTCCATGTGGAACTAAAATAGCCCAACCCAAGGGATGCCAAACCCTAGCCAGAATATACGTATTGTAGCTAGATACGACGATCGACAGGAGTAGTTTAGTGTGGCGCCTAAGCCTTATTGTATGCAACTAGCTCAGGTACATTGCACCCAGCCCAGGGGTTAAACTATAATAAGCTAGTACTGCTTGGCATGAATGGCACCAGAGGACACAGATTTCCCAGCATTTCTCTGTTGCTTTATGCTACATGGATCGATGCCTTTAACCAACTTGTACCCTCCTCCTGTCCATCTTTAGTGTGTGTAATCAGCTGGCATGCATCAGGTGACATGAATCTGGATACAAATCCAAACCAAGCACGCATGCTCGCATGATATGATGCATCCACTACACTTTCACTTTGCATTGGCCGAATAGATCATTATAGACGTTGAACAGCACTTTTCATTTGAAATAATTGTAAGTTGTTTTATTTGTCTTTTTTAGATATACATAACTTTTATATAGGTATACATTATATCTAATAATATAGTGAAAACTATGTATTTGGAAAATAAAACGACTTACAGCTTTGAATGGAAAATAAATGAGTATATATTTATATACATAACCAAGTGGTCCATCAATGATAAGTAGCAAACATGGTGCGCGGTGAACTTTGGTCTCATATACATATATGCTTATTTTAATTACCAGTTAAGTAAACTGTTGTGTGATCGATCTATATTACACGGCCCTATTCGTTTGAACTTATCATTCATTGTACTATATTTTTCTCTCACGACTAGCTTATCAGCCCAAGAAACCTTTAGTTGTTTGCTTGTGGACCCATTGCAGTTGCACTTGGTTCAAAGTTTGAGCTATGGACATGGTCTCCCTGATCGAGTTCTGTTTACTTGCTCCCATTTATTTGCGTCACTTCTGCCTGCATGCAATGCAAAAGATTCTGCGCATGCAAAGCCAACAAATGAAACGTACTGTGTGCGTGCATGCCATTACCTGGGCCGGGAGGTATAATCCAGACAAGAGTCGATCAGTTCTTCAGATGTGTACTATATTGTGTACGGCTAATTCCAGTTAAAACGCTATCCAATCAGCTAGCCATTAGGTAACACACGCATCTTCCCAAATACTATCTAACATGGCGTGGTGGGGTGTGGCCGGCCGGCTAGCTGTATACTAGCATGTGCCAGTCGTCACAAGAAATCTTGGCTTTTTTCCACATGATATTTATATAGCGCCGGCTTCCTGCTGAGAGTGGCCGGCGGTCGGTCACAGTACAGCCATTCATCATATCAGCCTGAGATGGACACGGCGGCGGTGCTGCTGTTGCTTGCGCTGGTCGTCATCCTCCTCTGGTACCCTCTCGTTCTGCCAGCGCTGCCGCCGTCTCCGCCGGCGCTCTTCCTCTGGATCCCGATGCTCATGCTGCTTCTCCTCTTAGCCCTTCTTCTTACCAGCTGATCGTCATCGATAACCCTCCGGGCGAAGCTCACAAGCACAGGTTAATCCTCCATGCTCATGATGAGACTACTTACCATCAGCTAGCTGCTAGGGCATGCATGCGTTCTCTGAAGTCACATATATATATTCATATATATACAGTTGTATCAGTCATGATTTCTCTCCCTTGTTGCAGGTCTTTGCATTGATCCTAAAATGAGACCTTGCTAGCCTGCCTTGTGGAGTGTGGTGCATGGGAGCGCATCCAAGCATTGATGGGAAAATTATGTGTGATGCATGTGATCCATTCTTCTAAACCATGTCAGCTATATTATTTACTAAATTTGTTCCTTAACATTTACACGCAGATCCTACTCATATCCAATTTTCTACTCCCTCCATCCAAATTATAAGACACTCTAGCCTTTTTAAGACACATACTTTTTACTTTTCACTTAGATATACACTATGTACGTGTCATGTGGGGCCAAGCGTATACCCGTCAGCGGCGAGTCCGTGACATCAGGAGGGCCGCTACGCGGGCCGCTGCGCGCGCGCACGACAACCTCGAGGGTGGTTCGACGGCCTCGAGGGTGGTCGGCCTCGAGGGTGGTTCGACGGGCTCGAGGGTGGACAGCCTCGACGGCCTCGAGGGTGGTCTCGAGGGTGGTTCGACGGCCTCGAGGGTGGCCGGCCTCGAGGGTGGTCTCGAGGGTGGTCCGACGGCCTCGAGGGTGGACAGCCTCGAGGGTGGTTCGGCTGAAGATAGTGGCTAGATGGCATGCCGAGATTTTAGGAGATTGGTTTCTATAATTAGTTATTTTGTCAAGTTTGTTGCCTAGGTTGCTTGGCCATCGGCCTTTATATTCTGTACTCGGTGAACAATTGAATCAGGAAAGATCAGTTATCAAATCTCTCTCTCTCTCTACCGTTCTCAAGCCCAGGCGCCGTGAGGGGGATAACCTCCGCTCTGGAAGACACGGCACGAGACTACGAACTACGTAGTCGAGGGCCAGCTACCCTAGATCGCTACGCCCTTGACAGTACGTGCTTAGATACACGGTAAAAGCAATGTATCTAGAAATGTTAAAATGCTTTGTGATTTAGAATGGAGGGAATATTTAGGGATGCTTGCTAAGAAAATATCTATTCAATATAAATTCTCGGTTACTCTATAATCTTTTTTAACCATACGTATGTGTACCTTTCTCCCCTCCACAACAAAGACGATGCGTGTGTATTCAATATGTGTTTACTTGACACCTTAGCTTAAATCATGGTGGCTAGCTCTTGTTGCAACCATGTTTTGTGATGTCATAAATCTGGATTTTAAATTTGATTTTTTTTATCTTCTCAATTGTTAATTGTGATAGGAGCATGTATTTAGAAACATATATAGGCATAATTCATGGTATTTTAGTAGACGTGGGTAATTTAGATGCAAATTTAAGGAGGTAACTTATATTATGTATCATGGTAACGGGGTGAGCAACTTAGATGCACATTTAGTGAGTTATTTTAGATTATTTTTCACAGTGTACATATTTTTAACTTAAATAGATGCTTAGATGTAGAAGTTACTATATATGTCATTTTCATAATGACAAATTAAAAGGAGGGTGATGTTTTTTTAGAAAACAAAATAGATCTAGTGGGTATTATTTTGAATGGTGATTAGTCAGTATAATTGATGTCCAGGTTTTTTTTCTTCTTTTGTAAGTATTTTTGGGATCATTTTTTATTCATCCTTTGAGAATTAATTTTGTAGTAGTAAGATACTAAACATATTTATGAACAAGCATTTTTCTTCAAAAAAAAAATATGAATAAGCATACACCTTTTTTATTTTTATTTATTTTTAAAGATAGGAACAATAACTTCAATAATGTGCAAACATGCACGAGCATGTATATATAGGACAAATAATAAGCTACGCATATCTTATGCAAGATATTGATTGAATCATAGAAATTCGCAGGGTCAAGGACATGATTATAGGGTGTGGGTAACGAATGTAAGCTACTTCAGATTTCCATATCTCTTCAAGGTAAAGACCGAATAATCTAGCTTGCTTTTGTCCAACAGCAAAAAACATAATTCAAGCGGATCAGACCAGGGGTCTAGTGCAAATCTTGCTCTTCACCCACTACTTACAGCAAGCGTGCGTGTACAAATCGTATCTTGGCCGGTAGGAGTGGTTGATCTGAAGGATCGTTTAGGATTATCCTATAGCTAGCTTGCATTGGCACGGCTCTGCCCTGCTCTGGAAACACACACGCGCGTGTCTGTGTGTACGCACACACATACAAGATGACACATGCCGATATAGACTAGTATATACGATGTCAAAATAAGTACAGCTATATGCGGTTGCGGCATCAAAATCAAGCTTGATTTGCGAGGCCTACCGTACCGCACATATCGGCATACATATACGTTACATTTCAAACAGGTAGAGATAACGCGACATAAACAAAGCTATGTTTTCCAAAGTGGAAGCTAAACAAGTCATACTTTTCTCCACCCCATGAAGAGAGTGTCATTCTTACTCCCTCTGCCCAGTGGCCTTAGTCTCTTAGAAGGGAAGGAAGACATGGATTTGATTTGAGTTTCAATCTCGCCGTCTAAATGGTCTAAATGTGGCAATTTGAATAACCTGATTGATTTATCAGAACGGTTAGCAATTTCTGCTTTCAATACAAGCAGGGCATAAAGCCTTTGGTCTAAAAAAGAACGGTTAGCAATATGAAAGATAGAAATCATAGAGAAAATTTTAACAATAGGTTATACATTTTGCAGCTGAAAGTCAATTTTAACATTATATGGAACACTGTAAATTGACTTTATGGTTCTTAAAGAGTCCAACTCTTTTAAATTTAACTAATTTTATAAAATAAAACGTTATTGATAATTTTTTTTGAACTAGAACGCTATTGATATTTGTACCTCCAAATAAGCCGGTATATAATAGTGCTTATCATAGGTCATGACTAGTATATATTTTGTCAAAAAAATTTAAAAATAAAGGAGACATGCATTTATTATCTGATAGAGGAGTACTTTGTAAGAAATAAAATAATACCTTGTCCCATGCAAAGATATTATTGGTATTTTTAGTGTATTATAAATAACATTACATAATAGTTCAAATATATTATTATAATAAGATTATTTGGACTTTTTATACAAATGCCGATTTATATGTTTTTATATGTAAAATTTTCTGGATGATTTTTTGGTATTTTCTATGAGCCTAGTCAAATTTATAAAAAACTATTATCTATATATCTATCTATCTATCTATCTATCTATTACTATAAAAGAGCGAAGAAATTAAAAAATACATGTTACCTGAAAATTCATACCCACCCTATGTTGTAGCCATTAGATCTAACTTAAAATCTTAATCCAAGGGATATTAGGTCTCTTTATCTTCTAACAAGTGGACCACACCGTAAGATGTAAGATTTGTTTACGTTTTTTATTAGTCTTCTTATCTCCTGACAAGTGGTTTACACTGTAAGATTTATTTGCGTTTTTTATTGTTTGATTCCCACGCTATGATGTTTTTTCTTTGACCTATAGAAATTATACCCACCCACCGGTACCCTTCCGCCGATCCTACTCATAAGGCCAGGACCATCCAGATCCAATCCCTCCAAAAATACAGTCGTGGTGGGCACGTACCTTCTATTGGGCATTGGCAAACTCCTAAACCCTAGCCTTGCTTGTTGTGACAGCGGCTGAGACTGCGGAACTCGCCGTGTAGGGTCGCCGCCGTTGCTGCACGTCCACGATAGCACCAGTGCACGACCATCCTGCGACAGGTCGAGATCTCGATCTGTTGCATGTCCGAGTTTCCGGCAAAGACTCCATCAGCTTACTGTTGCACGTCCGATAATTTTGCACCTTTTTATCGTGATCCATCTGCAAAGCCTGGTACGTAATTTCTGAATAGACACCCTTATGGCTGATTCCATCCACATGACGAGCCGGCGGCGGCTCGCGTATCGCCTTTCTGCCCGTTGCCTGTTGATCTCGGCGATGGATCCTAGACATAAAGACGCATATGGCAAACAACAACTAAGCAAGTACATGGACAGGCAAAAGCCTAAGGCCGGCCCCCTAATTCCCTCTCTGTTCCTCAGATCACGACTTGAGTTTGATTTTTTTCTTTAATATTTGTTGCCTTTGTCTTGTCTCACAGAGTGGATTAAAAAAAGGAAAATTACTTTTTGCTTGGTGTCTGGTCATGGAGGATGCACAACAAATTTTTCTATAGTACGAGGACCATTCCCCAGCCTTTCAATTAAAGTCAAAAGACCACATTCGGTTTATAGCACTCGAAGTTGTCAGGAACGCCTGTACCCCCGGTGTAGGAGAGGTTTAAAACCTTTACAAGTTCAACATAGAAAAAGCCTAAAGATAGCGATAACAGCACCGAGGCCAGCAGAAAATAAACTTCTAAAATCCTGTCCTATTACATTTCATTTAAGGCTTGCACAACAATAATCTCGGTCTTGCCTTGACCTAGGAAACAAACTGTTGTGCCGTGCATTGGTCTTGACAACGAATTAGCAAAAAGGCTAATTGCACGTCGTCATGCATATCAAGGAAGTAATAACGGCCAAAAGTTATCTTCTGGCCATGCCAGAATAATAGGCATGTAGATAGGATGTATATGCATTGACTGAAGGCAGGTAGCTGTCGAGAAAGCAAGTGCAAGGCACTTGTTTTCTTGATTTTCCTGACTAACAAATACATAATATTTTTAGAAAACCATCATCATGTCTCATTAATAAATTTAGAAATAATAATAGGACGTTGCCTAAACCAGTATAACATACACTTTACTGTTTAGTGTTCTGCTGAAAATGAGTTTAGATGTTACACCTCCACTCAACAGGACTGATTTATATTTATGGTGGCAGCCGGCTTGCGACTGTCTGGCTCTGAATACTTGAAGGTGTAAAAGGTCCAAGTGTTAGTGGTTGCTGCTAGGCTACTGGTTTAGATTTACAGTGGCAGCAGCTATTTTGGTCGTGTTGTTATGTGTTGCGAGCACATATTAGTGTTGATATTGTTTGGGTGAGTGTTTTGTATGTGTTGTATGGCTTTTTTTAGCCTAATTTTTCTTCTCTTAATGTAATGATATGCGGTTATTGATAGAAAATGAGTTTAGATGAGCTCATTTTCCACTAAAATTTATCATGCCTGACATACTTCAAAAAATAAATGTTGCTTGTGACTCTAAATTTGTAGATGTTGCTTTCACCCATGGAAGCAAAATTAATTTACGCAACCTTAGAGATTTACCTAAATAATTATCTAATTTATGTTATTGGGACATGGAGAGGTGTTTAGTGATTTAGTTTTTTTTAGAAAGGGACTAGCTTTCATTAAATTAAAACCCCTTTTATAATTAAGACCTCAATATAAAATAAAATTACATTGAAGTACACTACTAGATCTTGAAACTTTATCTTCCTCACGTCCGGCGGTTTACTCTTCAGGAAACTCCATGGAAGTACACCAAATCTAGACCCGAGAACTACAGTCCCTAGCAACAAAAGACTCCACGAACATGGAGACCGCATAATAGGCGCAGTATGCTCAGCCATTATAGGGAGTAAAGGGTGTCGAGAGCACATCGCTGTATCTTCTGAAGGTTGAACTGAACATAGATCCGACATTGCTAGCATCACCACCAGCAATCAGAAGGGCAGATTTAGTTGTGAGGTTATCGGCATTCAATTTATATGATTGTAGTCCAGTAATTGGCATTTAGTATAGAACTAACTATGATTGCCAAGATGTTCTTAATGAAAGGAAATTTGTGGTGTAAGATGGCCAATGCTTTCCTAGATGTATTACAAATCATAATAGGACAAAAAAATCAAATATGTAGAAACTAAAAAAAACTTACATGTACCATTATCAAAAAATGTTGGATTTAAAAACATATGAAAATAATAGGATAAGAAGATAATGACAATCAAGCTAAAAATAGAAAATAAAAACAATATATATCTTCTGTGCACGTGCGTACCGCACGTGCATGTGAACTATATGTAAAATTTTCCGGGTGATTTTTGTTTTATATACAGAGGACGAGAGAGCACGGAGCATCGGATCGAATCCAACGAATGGTCAAAATCTGCATTCCAGAGGAAATTGGATTGTTTCACCGTAGCCAAAAAGCCCAACAACTCGTAGACCCTCACTCAGCTTCGGGCCTGGATCCACTCCTGCATGCATCCCCAGCCCTCGTGTGGGCTTCGGCCTTTTCGACGGTCGCACGACAGCACGCAGCCCTCAGGCCCCGGTTCGCCTTTGGTCGGCTTGATCGCGGCAAGCACGGCAGCCTCGTCCGCATCAGCCTCCGACTTCCCGAGCGCGGAAAGGAGGGAGGGGTCGGTGGCCGCGCCAAAGGCACCGACCGACAGGCAGGATCCCTGTCACGTCGCGCGTGGCTGGCTTTTCGCCTGCCGGCCGGTTCGCCGAACTTGGCTGGCCATGTTATGTAACTGATAAATTGAGCACAGGGGCTCGGATTGGAATTGGGGATTAGGGATTGGAAGGGTTGAGAGGAAGCACGAACAGCAATTGGATTAGGGCGGTTATAGTTCTGTTCCTTGTTTTTTGGCTGCTCCGAGGCCCGCCCATAAAATAGCGCGCACTTTTGCAGGCGGCCCCCTCGCCACCAAAAAACGCCCAGAGCGCCAGGGGCCGCCCGCAAAAGCCGGCACCGGCGGCGGCCGGCCCTGTGCCACGTCACATATAACGCCCACATAGTGGACGTTTTTTTAAAAAACGCCCACTGTGGGCGACTAGTTCTGTCATATTTCGAAACAAAAAATTAAAATTGTAAATTTTTTAAAAAATTAAAAATAAAAAAAATTCGGCAATACAGGGTCTTATACCCTTTCAGGCGCGCAGGCCGACATCAAACGAAAACGAGTACACGGCCCACGTTAGATGACTTTGAGCCCAACACTTGAACTGGCTTCCCGCTTCTCTTCTAGCCACCACCGTGCGTCAGACTCTTCTTGTTCTTCTCTTCTTGCCGCTGCTCATGACAGGCCAGTGGCCACGTACGGCCCTACCGCTGCGTGAGCTCGTAGGCTTGTCACCCCTGGCAGGCCGGGACGGTGGGCGAACGAACCTCGTCGCCTCGTCGGATGTCAGGGCGGCCTGTAAGCTGTAGCTGTTTGCCGTGGTCGGAGATGGAGACGGAGCGCATGCATCATGCTTGCGTATCCAGAATTTGCAGAGGCCTGGTAGTACCATGCAATCACTAGTACTTACATGCGTTGCAGTACGACTATACGAGCCTACCAGGTGCAGGGGATGTGGCTTCGCTGTCATACTGACACACCCGACCAGATCCGCCAGACACCGTGCTAATCACGTGTGTTACGGATTGCTTCCGAGGCTGCGATCGAGTACAACCAGCTGGATTAGCAGCAGTACGTGCCGTGCCCCTGGCTGGAAAATTCCCGGCCAAGAACAAGTGCCGCCAGACAATTGCGCACATATCACATATGGATGGTTTGCCTGGAAAATAACCAGAGATAATTCTCTGGCAGTTCAGTAGTTCAGTTGACAGGAGGGGGCTGCCGGCGCACCCCATGTGTGGTGCCGGAGAATCGGGCTGCACGCCCTCAAAGGACCCCGGGGCCCTGGCCCCAACCGGCCAGGCCAAACCCCACTCTCACTCTGCTTCCCTCCTGCTGGTTTTGCAAATCCGTCAGCAGAAACGAAATTGGTCTTGATGGACAGAACATACTCAGGTAGTACTAAAGCATCGTATAGAAAGAATCACCATCACTTCAACTGTGAGCCGAATGGGAAAAACAAATTCGAATTTGCGAATCAGACTACAGCTGATTTTGCAAATCCGTCAGCAGCAGGTAGGCATAAAAGCTGTGCCCCATCTCGCTCTCCCACACCGCGGCTACCGCAGCCCCGGGCACCGAGTGACTCCTCGACGTCCCAGAAAGAAACGGTCCCGGGTCCCCCAAACAGTCAGTGCAGTCTCTGTACTGGAACTGGAAGCAGAAAAGGGTCGACCTTGCCCAGTCACAGGGAAACACATGCCAAAACACCCCATCTGGCCTGCTGATTCAAGCTGGCCAATATATATAGCTTACCAGCTTCCCAGTTCCTCATTGGGTACAACATTTTCTCACACACGGTGACACAGTACAACAACTTCCTCACAACAAACATGAAAGCCTAGAAAAAGACTGGAGCCAGGCAGCCATTGGAGGAAGCACAAGTTCCATCTCACCGCAGAGTGGTTGGTGGCGACGATGAGCAAGGGAGTACTGATGATGTTGCTAGCGGCAACAGTGATCCTCCTGTGCCTGCCATTGGCGCTGCCACCGATTTCGCCACCACCTCTGTTCCTTCTCTTCGTCCCTGTGGTGATGATGCTCCTGCTCTTCTCCCTGGTTCTCTTCCCGTCTCACCACTGTGCATGCTCTTCTCCGATCTTCACTCAGTAACAACAATGTCTGACAGCCGGGTACTTATTCCTCTTCTCAGTCTTTATTCCCAATATATCCGTATGCTATTTGCTCACCTTTATAGGATGCTATTTGCTCGCCTTTATAGGTGGGTGTATATATATGATATGTATCATACAACATACAACAGTCAGGTGGCCCTCAGGAGAACTTCTGTTCTACCTTTCAAGCCCAGATGACGCACCATCTTGGAGTGAAGGGTGATAAACCAATGAAGAAATGAATGCTAACTAGTCATTCTTGTTGTGAAAAGAATTTCCATAATGTTGTGCCTGTGGTAGGCTGTATAGTAGTAAGCCGGCAGTGAGTACCGCTGCACCCGCAACAAAGCCAGGTGGCAGAGATGATGCCACACCAATATACGGCAATGGTAGGGTGAATGCGTAGATGGACAGTGGAACTGCATGAGAAAACCACCATTCCTGATCAGTACATATGTTATCATGCTACAACTTACTTAAGTGTCTTCTCTGCACGTGGTAGCAGCAACAAAAGCATAATTATAAAAGGATTGTTAGTTTTCTGCTCTAGGCCAGCTTGTGAACTGTCCATGTTCACTTTGTTCCTAGATGATAGAACTCAACGACTGCTCTGTATGTGGTAGCAGAAAAAGCATAATTATAAAAGGAATGTTGATTCTGCTCTAGGTCAGCTTCTGAACTTTCCAAGGCTCAAAAGTTTTTCATTTTGTTCCTAAATGATATAATTCAACTGACTGCTGGCAGCATGAACAGTAAGCACCCAACAATGAAGAAGGCAAACTACTTGCTAGTGTCCGACTGATAGGAGTAAAAGCAGTTAATGGATGTTGTTATCATGAACGGAAAATACCCAACAATGAAAAAGAGTGTAAACTATTTGAAAATGAACCCATCCCACGTATCAATGAAACACGCAGTGGTACTTTAGTGAAGTGTTTTCGCCAGTGGTATCACAGCAATTCCTTCGTCAAAACGTTCCGACGTGCACTTTACCATAAAATTGAGACATTGTAAAATGAAACCAAAACACAAAACTTGAAAAGCTTAATGTGGTAGCCGTTGGTGTAAGTAAATGGGATGGTGCCTCAAGACTGTGTGAAAACCTGAGAATGTAGAAGCCAAGGAAGATACGACTGCTGAGGAGATCTTTAGTAGGTGAAGTAATGATATATTGTATCCCATGTTAACCAACACAAATAGTAGTGGTAGTAGCGGTGCCCCTTCACAACCTGCACATTTCAGAAGTTCAACAATAAGTAAAATGCTTGCTCAGCATGCTTATATGATTGCTTTTTATATATAAAAAATACCTATTAACAATTATATGTTAATGCGGAAGTTCAAAATTAATCAGAATTGCAAAGGACAACATGGTAGTAAAGAAACATCTTACTGAACATTGCTACTGTGAATCCATTTTTAAGACATACTGTAACTACAACTATGAATTCTCACCTACTTAAAAAGTTCAACTCAAACAAGCAGGTGGGTATAGTTGTTAAGCACTAACAGAATGGTGGAAACTTCAGAAACTGAACGTAAATGGTAATGAATTATTAGTGATGGATTCAATTTTAAGAAATATCATGATCTGAATATACCATACAAAGACAAAGATTTTAAAAAGGGACTAGAAAAAATAGCAATACCAGATATTGATCCCATATTTAAGAAGCAGACGGCACCATCTTTAATGTACGTTGGTAACAAATGGAATGGAACTCCCCATAATTTTGACAGGAAAGGCAGCAAGAGACACATAAAAATAGCCTGAAATTGTAATTTGCTAGTTAATATGGATGGATATATACCGCATCCGAAGTATTAGACAATAGGATCGTATTCTTACTTGATAAGCAGAGCCATATGAATTGACAACAAAAAGATCGACTGAGCCACACTAGAAACAAAAGAAGAGTATTGAATTAAGAAAAGGGTCTGACAGAGATGAATGGCAATGAAGATTTGACTAATGAAAGCTCTACATATCATGGTAAATAATGGAAGTTTTTTTTTTTCACGAGCAGGCTGGGCCTGTATTAATAATGGAACCAAGTAATTACCTTCAATTTCTTAGAAGCATCTCTAAATATTATTTCCTGCAACATTAAACTTTAGTTGGATCAGGTGAAACTGGCAGCTAAAGCGCTGTGGTTAGGTAACTGATTTATTAAAATAGACTTGCTACCTTTAATACTGTATCAGCAGCTTGGAGAAAGAACGATATTGTCATTAGCAGCGGCCATAAAATTCCAGTACTTTTAAATGAAGCACTAGTACCAGATCCACTGCACATGCCAAAGTAAGATTCATGTTAAATTGTATTCACGTCAAAGGTAAGAGATAGCTGAATCAAAAGAAAGACTTCTGGTTTGACATTTGAAAATATAACTTTACACAGCTTTCTCATGTTACTGCTACACAGTTCCTTAATTCCAATGCTATTCTCTGGCTATGGCAGTGACAGGCAAATTAAGGTTTCCAAAATTATCCTTCACTGAAACACTATAAGCCATAACACAATTCCTAACCCCAAAATGCTAACCTTATTGCAAAGAACAACAAAGAAGGGTTGCATATGTCAAAGATTCTTTTTATAGCATGTGTGATTTCCATAATTTGTATATGGACGATTTATTTTTCCAGCAGCAGAAATGTAGCAATTAATGAAGTATTTTGTCCTGTAACACACATGCCACCAGATGGAGGCACATGAATACCCACTGCATGGTTTGTGAAATATTGACAATTTCTGGAGCATAAAAACAATAATGTAAACATTATCTTCTGGATTTAACAGATGGTTTGTTCAAGTACCCTTTAAGATGGCATAATCGGAAAGAACACGACTTCATGCAATATAGCTGTGAAAATACACTCAGTAGCTTCACTGGATGCTGAGAGACACACATGAGCTCATCAAGAGATTACTTACCTTGCTACAGTTATTATGACACCAATGGCCACTAGAAAGCATCCTGCTATCTGATTAATTCTATAGCGCCTCTTCAAGAAAATAGCAGATAGAAGAAGCTGCCAGACAAGATAGGTCTGCAAAAAAGTAATAAAGAAATTAAGGCACGTAATTAAATCTGATTCAACAAAGATTGTGATATAACACTGATAGTGCTCATAACCTGTGACAGTATTGGTATTGAAGCCCCAGAAAGAACAGCTACTCCGACATATAAACAAAACAAATAAAACTGTGAGGAGAAGTTTCATATAGTTCTGTCAAGTACACTTACATTCACGAACAAACTACCTAACAAAACTCAAGAGCATCAGTACAGAAGTACAAGTGAAGGTGTGGAACTGTCAAGGGTCAACCCAAAATTGACCACAACAATTTCCCTAGCTATTTATGCACATTGAGTGGTATATGGTATTAGAATATCTCTAAGAGCATAGAGTTAATTGTGACTAACTGGTAGACAGATGTTGCTTCAGTCATTACTTGGCCACAAAAGAGAAGATGAATCTGGCCTTGAGAAAATTACCTCCAGCTGCCATCCCTGCTGCTGCTCCCAAAGCCTCTAAGAGTCCTACAGCTAGAAAAGGTTTCTGTGGTAGAGACAGCATCTCATCGGTGACAATGCCCGCTTGATATCGAAGATACAGGATCGAGAAATAGACAATTACATATCTGCCAAAATCAGAATATTCAGAGCATGTTATCAGAAACCAAGAAATTGTTCAAACAGAATTTCACAGAAAGATCATTTCAACTAATTTGTCAAATGCATGATGTTGAACTATAACAGGATCGGAAAGCAAATCAATGATTGATCTGATGTCTTATTCTCTGATATCATAGTAACTTGGTTCCAATAGAATCAAATTGCAGAGTAACAGCCTGAAAACCATAGGAAGTACTGGTAGTTAGGGCCTGTTCAGATACACATGGCTAGTTACTAGTTGGGGCTAAAAATTAGCCTAAATTAATTAGCTATGGTGCTTGTCTGATGCATGCCGGTGTGGTGCTCACTGGCTCACTAGTCATTGATGCATAACAACAAGAGCACAGCAATAGCTTCTGCTGCTATTTATGTACCATATTCATATTTATACCCCGTTTTGACAAGATAAAGAGTCCAGCTCATGAGCTCTATCTGGCACCAGGGGGGAAAAACACGGCAGCTTGCAGTGGCAGGACGGCATCCAGATATAGCAACAACCAAAAAATCTGGCCGAGTTATTTTATTCCACGAGACACGTGGGGCCGCAACCAGAAAATGATTCACCATCCACGACAGCGAACGGCTTGACGGAGACGACGAATCTCTACTGTTGAACCTTGGAGGTCCAAGCGAAGCGACACTGCTGCTCGATCCGATCGAGCGCAGCCAGCAGCTGCACAGCGCGCGCGCGCCATCTACTACCACGATCGATCAATGCGGGCGCAAACGAAAGCGAGGGGAGAGGAGAAAGCGCACGGACGCACCCGAACGTGGCGAACTGCGCCAGGAAGAAGGGGTACTGCCGTAGCGGCACGAGCGCGAGCTTGTAGAGGACGCGGTTCCCCGTGGCCATGGCGACGACCGCGGCGGCGGCGATGGCCACGTCGATCCCGGCAATCCTCCCGACGCCCGCGCTGCTGCTCCCAGCGACCTGCCCCGCCGCCGCGCACCTCTCCAAGTCCCTCCTGCCCCTGCCCAGGCTCAGGCTCGTCCACGCGCGCGCCGATGTCCACGGGTCCGCCGCGATACCCCGCGCGTGCGGCCGCGCCGCCGCCAGCACCAGCGCCTCCCTCCTCCGCAGCGGCAGCACCGGGCCAGGGCCCAGCGCGGCTCTGTCGGCAGCGCGCGGCGCCGGGGCGCGAAGCAGCAGCGGGCGGTGCCGCGCCGCGGAGGGGCGGCACGTGACGGGGGACGGCGCCATCGTCGGCGGCGGGATCGCGGGGTGGGTGGGAGGAGCCGGGACGGAACGGCCTGCCTGCGCGACGGAGTGGCGCAATCGCTGCTGGTTTTTATATGCGCTGGTGGTGGCCGGCGGCGGCGGGACTGTGCAAGGAGTGGAATGCCGAGGAGAGGGACTGGGAGGAGGAAGATTCCGGGCGGAGGTGGGTCATGCTCGTGCTGTTAATCTTTGCCTCTGCTGCTGCTGCTGCTTGCGTCGCGTCCCGTTCTAGTGCTCGTTTACTTTTGGTTTTGGTGGACTGGGGTGGGTGGGCGGAGGGGGCGAGCCTATTGGGAAGGAGCGGGTTTTTTTGGGGGGGGAGGGTGGGGGGGGGGGGTTGGATTTTCTTTGTTCTGTTTCAATTTTGGCAGTTTCGATATTTGCGCACAGGTCCTTGGATATTTTTTATTTCCACACGTGGCCGCGTGAGATGGTGATTAGTGAAAAGGTTGTTTTTAAGAAATCAACGAACAGTAGCAATGTATACTTCCACAACTAGGGATGGAAATCAAACGGATAGGACACGGATTTGAATACCAATGGTGCCCTGATATGATAAGATTATATATCGACATCGTAAATATGCGATTTGTGTATGATACGGTATCGAATATTGAATATCCAAACTTAGATAGATCGGATCTTCTCTAAATGGATTCAATTTTGAATACGTAGAGTCAAAAAATATTCGTACATTTTTCGCCCCTATCCACACACTCACAAAGTTCCAAAACATGTGTTTGGTGGAGGGGTGTAAGTATAAATTATTTTTGGTCATCATGATCAATTGAACTTAGAATGGTATTTTTCATAGTTCGAGGAATGTGGATGTAACATCCCAGATGTTAATAAGCAATTAAAATTATAATCAAGTGCATTATCAAGCATAATCATTGAGCATCATGGCATAAATGCATTCATATTTTAATAATGTGTTTTATGTGGTGCTTTGTTTTATACATGAAACAATGATGCTTTCTGTTTATTTAAAGTTCCTTTATCATTTTATGTGATTCTGCAAATGTTTAAAACAGATTAAATTTTTTTTTGTATTTTTATACTTTGCTAATCTTGTGTATTAAGTCAAACTTGATATGTCTCAACTAAAATGAGTTTATTTTCTTAGGTTGCTTGTGCTCTTTGTTTTGAAGTGTGTTTTGAACTCAAAAACCCTTATTTCAAAAGCTTATTTTATCCTCTTTCTATATTTTAAAATCTATAAAGAATTTTAAGATACTCACAAAAGATGGTTTGTAGATCTTGATAAGAGCTACAATTTTTTTATTCAAAGTTTTTTAAGTTTCTAAAAATAATTTCAAATGAATTTGAAAATACAGTTTCTCAACATTTGTCCCCTTTTGATTTTAAATTCATAATTCAAAAATTATGCATTATTTGGAAAAACTTTGTATACGAAAAATATTTGGTTTGAAAAGTTGAGTATTTCATATATTTGAAGATTTTCAAGTTTTATTTAAAAATAAAAAGTAATTTCAAATATTTTTTTCTAGGGTTTTATTCCCCTTTTGAATTTGAATTCATATTTCAAAAACTATGAAGAATTTGAAAATATTTGTTAAATGAAAAATGTAGCTCTTGAAAAGTTATGCAAATGAGATTTTTAGAGATTTTCAAGTTCTTATATAAATTTTGGAGTAATTTATAAATTTCTGGAATGACATCATCTGCTATAGTAACCCGATGTGTTTGTTTTCTCCTTCGCCTCTCTGTGCTCGCTGTTGTCGGCGTCCGCCGTGGCTCGGCCGCGCGCCTTCTGGTGCTCGTGCGTAGTCGGCCACCTGGACGCGTTCGTGAAGGCCCCGGCCACCTCTCTCTTCTCCCTCTTACCTTCATATAGCTAGAGAGCCGTCGTCGCGGCGTCCTGTTTTCCTCTGTTTACCCGGCGCCATGGCCGCCATGTTCACCTCCGCCCACAGCCTCCATTGCTCGTATTTTTCAATTTGGAGAGCAAAGCCAAGGTCGCCAGCTCTTTGCAAACCTCTTGAGCCATCTCTCAGCACCCCGCCCCGCCTTTGTCGCCGTAAAGCCGTCGTATTTCTCGGCGACGTTCCCAGCGCCGCCGCGACCACCCACTCCGTGGCCAGCCGCCTCCGGCCGGCCTTTTCCTCTACCGCCTGCGCCCACAGCTTCGCCTCGGTCTTCTGTAGCTCGCGCGCGCTCGCCAAGCTCAGCCGCCGCCAGAGAGCATCGCCGCCGTGCTGCTCCACCGCCGAGACGCGGGCTCGCGTGGCCGTGCCGCCACGGGCCGCCTCGGGCCAAGCCAAGACAACCCACGAGCGCGCAACAACCTCCCGATGCTCCTGCACCGCTCAGCTGCCTCCGTCGAGGCCCCCACCGCCGTACCCGCGAGCCACGACGAGTTCTCTGTTATTGAAATTGCGCCAGGGACTTCGGTCAAGAATCCGACTAAAGGCAGGGTGTTTTCTGCGAAGTACATGACTCAGGTGAATAGTGCCCAGGGACCTGTTTGTAGCAGTTTTTCTCAAACTTCAGAAATTCATATCTGGAGTTTCGTAACTCCGTTTTTGGTGAACCAAATTTTGTTGTGTTCCTTGTGATGCCTAGTTTTTATTAAAAATATGAAACATACCATGTTTTGTAGAAAAATAATTAGCTATGTTTGATGCCTTTATTTTAAATAGAAAAGAAGAAAATTTATATATTATGTTGTGTAGCTCCGTTTCACTTAAAATTTTTATGACATGTTTCTGATGCCATGTTTGTGTTATGGTAAAAATATTGTGGTCATTAGTTGCTGTATGCTTTATGTTTTGATTTATCTGTTTGTTGCTAATTAAATAGTTTATAATTATAATAAAAATGTATAAATAGAATATATGGTTCCTTTACCTTTGTATGATGATTTTATATCATGTTAACACCTAATATGGCTATGTGATTTTAGAATATGTGAAGTTTTATATTTATCTTGTGTAATGCTTTTAAAATAGTTTATAATTAGTTAGTTAATTAATCTTGTTATGCTTTCACCAATGCATTGCCGTGCATCATGTCATATATTCCATCATGCTAAAGAATGAATCATTCTACTAGTGTAGTTTCGAGAGTGAGTTGGATCATGGTACAATTCGGAAAGTATCATTCAAGATGGGGACGTGGATCCATGATGTTGGTGTCATCCCTCCCTGGAGCTGGTGTCAAGAGTAACACCTGTGATCCCGACGAGAACTAACCACCGCTGCAACACAGGCAAGCCCCGGATACATTCAAACTCTACCCTTATTTTATAAAAGTTTTATCGCTTAAGTTATGCAATGTTGCATAAGTAATAGGAGTTGAGTGAAAACCTACCTATTGCATTACCTGTCTTATTTCTGGATTTCTTGTTACCTGTTATTTGAATAATGCGTAGTCATGCTTAACCCTGCTTAATTAGTTAGGTTTTCAAAAAGTAAAAGAATGAAAAAGATGAGTATGGCTTAATATGCGAAATCATGATAATTGTTAATAAATCGAGTCCGGATGGGTAACTTGCATTGGGAATAGAGTCCCTCTGTAGTATTTCCATCTGTTGATTCCCTAGGACCCGTCCGATGGTGAGCTGGTGATATCGAGAAACTAGAAAATCCACATGCATGAAGTGATATACAGTGGGCCAGAGTCCCCACATATGTCATGGAGTGATATGTAGTGGGCCAGAGTCCCCACATATGTCATAGTGTGGTATACTGTGGGTTTAAGTTCCCATGTATATCGGTACACTGGGTCTAAGTGCTCACGTGTATCATATGGTGATATATGGCTGCGGTTGTTATCCCGGTATATCTGTGATTTGGTATGCATCGGAATTAGAGTCTCCGGTATCCCAGTGATCTAGGTCCTAGTTGGGTATAAAAATGGATTCGAATCGCCGTTGCTTCTCGGAGAAGAAGACTCGATCGGTGTTCATCATCGTAGTAACAACTTGAATGATGATAAGGAATAAGAATGAAGTTGGTTGGTGATCTTGAATAAGAGCAAGACAACTTTACTTTCTGTTATAATCAATAATAAGTTAAAACTTGATCCACAAGAGCTTTTCTGCAAAAAAAATTTTCTTGCGAGCCTTTCCTTGTCCCTCTAGCCTATATTTCTTGAGTCTTCACCTCTTTTTTTCGTCGGGTCAGTCTTGTTGAGTACTTTTGTACTCAGGGTTTGTTAAACACCTGATGCAGGTGCTAATTGGTGTTCAAATCAAGTTCATGTCCGTGGGCTCGACGTGATCTGGTTGTCCTCTCCCGACTTAGACGCTCTACCTAAGTTGTCTTCTGTAGTTCTACTCTGCTTCCGCAATTGAAGATAAGTTTATAAAAGATAATTTATTTATAATTTGTAAATTTACTTTTATCTTTTCTTTGCACTCTGATTCTTATTTTGTAACAAATGTTGTAATGTTGCAGGTACTCCTTTATAGATCCTGGTATGAGTATAAAATGTGGTTTAATCGGGGTCCTTTCAGGGCACCTGACAGGGCTTTCTAAGTTGTATGGGACGCATGCATGGCTATCAGAGGTCTTGGGACAATGATAGATGCGTGTGGACCATATAATTTAGGAGGTTCTGCCACAATGAAAAACTGAACTAAAATGGTATTTTTACCATAATTAGTTGGGTGACCAAGAAAACATCATTGGATACCCACTTGCATTATTGCATCGCTAGTTTGGTGTAATGCATAGACATTGTCGATTTATCAATCCTGTGATGATCTATCCTACTTGAATTCATTAGCCGGTAATAGTTAGCTAGCTAATACTGACTATTACTACTTGCTACTACTAGCTAGGTTGGCCTAACGAACTAGTAATTGTTGTTAGTTAAGTATTACCTAAGCAATTAGCTAGACTATTAGTTAAACCTGTTTAGCTCCATAGATTCAAGCAGGACCTTAAACCAAACGCGTCCACTTGCATGAATGGATACGACAACCAAACAAAAGCCTGATCATGCAACTTTTCCACCGTACATGAGCCTGGATGATTAAGATGAGCCCGGCTGAGTTGAGAAGGAAGAATCACTGCACGCCCTTGAGTAGGAACCGAAGTTGGCCAACATCACGTTTTCAGCGGGGCGTGAGGTCGCGTGAAACCATTAAACCGTACCAATGCAGCATTTTTTTTTTCTTTTGACAACACAGGTGCAGAGTTGAGTTCTTCACTTGTTGTATCCACTCGAAGTTTGGCACTGCCACAGTGCCACATAGTCAAAATGGCAATTTACGAAGGGACCAGGACCTGCCCTCTGTGCAATTATTGGATCACGCTTCATTCCTTCCTGGTCACTGGTCCAGTCATAGAAAAGGCACCACTCCGGTATCCAGTAGCAGTAGGTACAAATGCCTTTTTTTTTTTGCATGTGATACATAAGTTGTGAGTTCCATGTGATGCTAGCACTATTATTTGTTTCATACTCTATTCGTTCTAAATTTTAGTTTACTTTGATATTTTTGATACATATATTTTGCTATGTTAAATTATAGTTTATTTTAATTTTTTTAATACATATATTTTGCTACGTATATATCTAAATACATAGTAAAATATATTTATCAAAACAATTAAAATAAACGGAACGGGAGAGTAAAAAGGAACGGCTGTTCGGTCGTCTCGTCTCCAGCGTTGGCGTCAACAGAATCGCGAAATTTGCGCTGCCTCTTGCAACCAGTCCACAAGATGAAAAATATCCACGGAGAGTGACAGTGGACTGGTACCAACTACCAAGCCCCGGTGGCGAGCACGCTGCAGAGATTTGCCCAGTCGTTTGGTGCAGACAGCAGCACGGCAACATCCAGGGGGGTCGGAGGGGACGCTGGCCGGGACCGGGAGGGAGGCGCAGGTTCGCTCATCTTTTGGTCGACAGCGACAGGGCACGAGGCGGCACCCGCCCATCTTCCGTTCCGCCGGGGCCGGGCCCAGGACACAAGGAGACACCTTTCGACCAGTGGCCTGGGCGTGGTCGGCCCCCCACCACTGGCCAACGGCCGCGACGGCGAGTGGAGGCCGGGGCCGGACGGCGAGAGGTGGCCGGGGCCGGACGGCCGCGGACGCATCGCATGTCATGGTCGCGTCGGGCTGCAGCAGAGGGCAACCGCGTCCGCGCGCCGCCGCGATTGTGAGGCGTGTCCGTGTTTGTCTTCTGGAGGAGCCCCATACCCGGAACGGCACGTGTTTGACTAGGCACGGCTCTATCCGCTATTCCAATCCACCGAGTTCGCGGTCACGGGCCCCATACCGGGATCGAGTGCTACCTACCTACCTACCTGTATCCGCATTTGTCCTGCCTCATCCGTGCCGCCACTCTCTTGTTTCCTCCGATTCCTTCCTTTTAATTTTTCCTACTGAGGGACTCTGTGCCACCACAGGTGAAATATAGGATAGAAATGAGGAAATAAAGAATGAAGGGTGTCACCCTTTTCAATCCTACAGCAACGGTAAAACATAGAAAATGTCATAGGAAGCTCATCTGCTTGCCCTTCCCAGTCTCATATCGGCACACACTCTCTCTCCTTTACTCCACCAAAGCCGTCCATAGCTGTTGCTCCACCGGCGCCACCCTCTGCTCCTCCACCGGCGCCGCCTCCTCTTCTCCTCCGTCCATGGCTGCTCCTCCACCCTCTGCTCCTCCACCGACGTCCATGGCTGCTTGGCTTCGTGGCCGAGATCCGGCCCGGCCCCATCCATGGCGCTCCCCGCCGAGCAGACCAGCGCTGCTTTGGCCGGACGGGAAGGGCGGCGGCGAAGAGGTGGAGCCGGCGTCGGTGCTGGACTGCAGAAGGAGCCCGAGCCCGCCGTAGGCGACATTGACGTTGTCTTCGTCCCTAGGCGGCGCCGCGGGCGACTCCTCTTCGGGTGTGGCGGCGGCCGCCGCCTCCTCCTCCTCGTGCGGACGCCGACGTCGCGGCCTCGCCTGGCGCGGGCGCGGGCGGCTCGGCCCCAACGTTTCCTCTGCCAATCCATGAGGTCAGAGTGGATTTTTTTTCTGCATTTTACTGTGCTGCTGTGAGAGATCGATTCCAAAGGAATCGAATCTTCCGTTTCGCCTGCGCGTCGCCGCCAAAGGGACCATGATGTCAGCATTGCTCTGGATTGAATTCCTCCGCTTTTCCTTTGGTTCACCCGTGAACCAAAGGGGGCCTAACTCATTTTTCTATGGAGGCCAAAGCAAACACAAACACACCGATGGCTGCTTGATGGCGATTAGTTTTATTATTATAATTAAAAAGGAACTGCTACGGTTCAGGCGTCTGATTCTTTGTTTGTTTCGATCAGCTACAGAGTCCTATCCACTCCACATGTTCATAGTATTTCACATGTCTTTCCAATTACATTATTGAACATTCTACACATGCGCATATATCTCATATACTCCGTATATATCTTTCCAATTATTGATCTGTCCACAGTCTTCTGTCTTTTGACGAGTATTTGGCTCATCCCGTCATCCCTATGCACTCGATCCTGCCAGCCAACCAACCGATACCCTGAGAAAGAGTGAGAGATCGAGACAGAGAAGCACTCAAGCAGAGAACCTAGTCAGCCAGCCGGCCAGATCGAACACAACAGACCCTCCTCTTTTCACAGCCTCTTGGACTTGATGAGGTAGGCGACGGAGCCGGAGGTGGCGAGGGGCACGACGACGTCGTCCGACAGCCAGCCCAGCCCCGGCAGGATCCTCTTGGCCAGCATCGCGCACGCCGGGGCGCCGAACAGCAGCATCCCCAGCTCCACGCTCGCCTTGCCCACCCTGAAGCTCCCCGCCTTCACCACCTCCCTGCTCATCGCCTCGAACTCCTCCTTGGTCACCTTCCCATCAGACCTGTGGTGCTTCTGCATTATTATTACGTATAATAAGTTCAGCACGGCCAGGCACGGGAGATGAAAAAAAAAGATGAACATTTGCATGGTTTCATTCAGTTCACGTTATACGCATCCTCGAGGGCTTTCTTCTCTGCTATCCTGTACTGCAGCTGCCCACGTTCCTCGCAAAACATTCTGCAGAAATGTTCAGGGACAATGCTTTTTACGATTAAACGAACAAGAGGTTTGTGGGTTGCCGTACTAGTGCAGTTGAGAACGAATGAGTGCAGACGCTTACTCGATGAGCTCGAAAATGGCGTGGTAGAACTCGTCGAAGGATTCCACGCGGGCAACGACGTCGTCATAGTGATCTTCCATGAACGCAATGAGCTTCTCTGCATCGCTAGGCTTATTTGGGCGGTCTGGGCCTTCTGGTTCTGGCACACCCTTTTCAGCGACCTTTTGGGAGATCTCACTCGCATCTCCAGCTATCAAATCAAATCAACGAAAGATCATCAGTATTTTCTCGACCGAAATGCAGAGTCACGCATATAACGCAGAAATTCTCTTTACCACGTCAGCTTACAAGACAATGGATCAAACATGCTGATGGAAAATTTACAAATAGAAAAAAAAAAAACTAGCATCATTTGCACACATGTTGAGTACTCCCTCCGTCTCTTTTTGTTGTTCGTTTTGGCGTTGGTTGTTGTTCAGGTTCATGGCATTTATTATGTATCTGGAAGCATCTTTGTTCTGATTTCATTGATCGGTTGGTGCATGTAAGATGAGGTCAAAACGAACTACAAAATGGTAAAGAGGTAGTACGTACTAAGCAAGATTGCAAGAATGAACATGATCAAAATGCAGGTAGTAGTTCAGCGCAGGTACCTTGTTGCTTCGCCTCAATGTTTTCTTGTTCCATCCCTGATGAAACTACTACTTGTGATCATGTTCATAGGACATATGTTACATCTATATATACGTCAGGCTGCCAGACTTGTTCCTTGAGTAGGACATGGACAATGGCATTGCCTATACAGTAAGCAAGACCAGAAGCCCACAAGGTAGCCAAAAGGCTACGAATATGCTAACCTCTGCGAGAACCTGCATATCTGATAACTCCACTGCAAGCATTGGGGCAAAGAATAATGCACGGACACAAGGTCCTGAACATATATCCAGGGCTACGGGCTAGAAATTTTTTTTGGTCGCTTCAAAGAAAAGTAAATCACCATAAAAAAAGTTCTTATTTGTACCCTCCGTTCCAAATTAGGGAATAGTCCGCTTAGAGCATACCGAATAGGAAGAACGCACGCATATAATATATTAACCTCTCAACTGCGCTCGGCGCCTATGTAAAAAATTCTTTTTTCTTAAATATAAAGATGTGTAAATTTTTTGCGTATTCAAGAAAAAATCATCTAAAGGAGAGGATGTACAATCCTCCGACTTTTGACTCGGCGATGCCACTGCTCATGGTCGGCGACGCCGCTGCCCACAGTCACTGTGCTTGAAGGACAGGATATGGCGACCAGAGGGCGGTGAATGAGAGCCTCAAAATTTCTTTTAAAACTTTAGATCCTCGGTTCGACAAACAACCCCAAGAAGCAATACACAAAATACGATGTCCATGACCATATTGAGAGAGTGCATGTTCCTTAGTAACACAACGAGACACCACAAAACCAACGCAACAAACCGAAAGCAAATCAGAGACCGAACAGGCAAGCAACGGACAAAACAGCGCAAACCGGAGAACCGTAGACAAACCACTACGGTACTACCACAATACCCGGGCACTGCTACAGTACCTGCGAACCGTCCGCATGTCAAAAACTACACAACATCGAAACTGCAACAGAGACTAAAATTCGAATAAAAATGAGCGACGGACAGTCCGCAGTTCAAAATCAAGAAACACCTCGAAAACTCTAAAAACTGGCAGGCTCGAATTCGAGGCCCGGACTGTCCAAGGTTGAGGTCCCGGACTGTCCGCGAATCGCGCAGGAACACGAACAGAGCACCCCGAAAATTGCCGCCTTCACAAAATCAACCCGATCTCTCTCGAATCGAAACTAACTGCAACCAAACTTGGGATAGATGATCACAACACAGTTGGTGAGCTGTCTCTATGAGATCATCGCCTAATTCGAAGAGAATCAAGATAAATCACAAAGGGGAGAAGAAAATGCTTAGAACTCGCCTTGCACACGTTCTTTTCTCGATCTACGAACTAGTGAGAAATTAGCTCAAACCCTTTGGTAGGAATGATCCTCTCACATCATAGAAAGAATCAAGGCAAGAAAAACGAACTCAAATGCCCACGAATCGAAGAAATAAGCCATGAAAATAGAGGGGGGAAAAGGAGCTCGTGAAGAACAAGTCAAGAACACAAAGGACACAACTTCATCTTAACTCCCGGAGGAAACAGAGAGGACTAGAGGCCTCTCTTCCCTTGATCTTGATTTAAGCACGAAGATAGGTGAGGGAGATAGGTGCTCCCTCATCCTATTTAACAGCTATTACACAATTTCAGTTTTGCCCTTGGATACATGAGTCACACCACTTCAACCCTAGGGGCGTTATGGTTTGACTCCTTGGTTTCTTGATCCGACGGCCACCGCGCCTTCCCACCGATGTTTCGACGTAATTTTCCCGATGCCACTACATGTCGTCCGTCCACATCGAGACCTCACGCCCGAGTTTTGAGGCCCAAACCCGCGAAACCCGCCGCTGATAGTTTTGAGACAATACCCCAAATCATCGCCGATGGTTTTGAGGACAAACCACCAAACCTTCCGCGAGTAGCATACCTCGTACGCATCCCCCGCCATGTACACGTATGCTTGTCAATGTCCCAAGTGTTAGCCACCGCAGTTGGCTACCCGGCCGTCTAGTCCGTTGGTCCAAGCCTCGCGTCTGCCCTTCACCGCACTAGTTCGTCAACACGGCACGCACTACCTGACCTTCTCCCGACCATTGCCACCGCCTCCGGACTCCACACCTGCACAACACAAGCCAAGAGATATGTTTTGACACATAACCCTGTGCCGGGGATTAGCCATGCACCAAAGTGTTGGCACGTTGACAATCGCTCATCACAAAAACGCTACACAATGACATGGAAAAAACCTATGTGTCCGTAGTGCTGCTGCTCCTGTGGCGCTCACACGGCCGCTTTCAAGAAGCGCCTATCAGATTTGTGTGTGAAAGCTGATGCTGTCGTGGTGCTCACATCGCCGCTTTCAAAAAGCGCCAAATTTTTGTGCCAAGCTGGCGGATGAGTAGGTCCCGTCCTCATCGATCATTGTGCTGCTGCTCCGGTCACTGTGCTGCTGCTCCTGTGGCGCTCACATGGCCGCTTTCAAGAAGCGCCTCTCAGACCATCCGCACTGGGTGCGCTATCGGCTGCGCTACGCGCATATAGCGCATGCGAAGCGCTGCAGCGAGGTGCTCTACGCGCGACGCTAAAATAGCGTATGAAATGTTGAACGTGAAATACAGCGCGACGCTGTAGCGCGCGCTACGCTCGCGTCGGGCCCACCTTGCAACCGCTGAGGAGGAGAGAGAGCGGAAGCCGCCACGACCGTCGTACTCGCCCGCGCCGCCCTGCTGGAGCCACTGGGAGGAGGACCGCCGCGACCCTGCTCGCCCTCGACGCCGCTGCCTTGCCCCACGCCTCTGCACCACCCGCCTAGGAAGCTCCGTCGCGCCCGAAGACGGAGGTGGCCAGCCCCTGGCGCGCTCTGGCGGCCCTGCTCACGGTGCACGCCGCCACCGGGACCTCCATGGCGGTGGTGCTCCAATCGATGGTGTCGCGGCTCGCGGCCACCCCTTTTTCCCGCCGCTCCTGCTCATCCACCTTCGAAAGCGCCGCCCCGTGCCCCCTCGCCGCGGTGCGCTCCTCCCTCGTCCTCCACTTCCTCCACGTCCTCCGGCCGCGCCTCCCTCGCCACGGCGCGCGCCATCAAGACCACTTGCTCTGCGACTAGGAGGAGAGGGCCGCCGCGAGGAGAGGGTCGTTGCCCGTCACGCCACGGAGGAGCGGATGATGGAGCGGCGGGAAGGGCGGCTCGCCGAAGCCGGGGGAGGCAGCCGAAGATGGACGGCGTGGGGAGGGGGCGGCTTGCCGGCTGGGGTCGCGCCGTCCACCGTGGAAGCCATGCTGCGCCCAGCTCTTGCTGCTGCTGCATCTCGAGGTCGCCCACGCCCGCGAGGTCACCCGCGCCGGCGCCGGCGAGGAGCAACGCGAGGTCGCCCGCGCCGGCGTCCGCTGCTGCCCCGAGCTCCACCGCGCCGGCGTCCGCCGCTGCCCACAGCGAGAGAGAGGAGAGGGCCGGGCGCGGGCGGGCTCCGTGTGCGGTGCAGTGGAATGGATAAGGTGGAGAGGGGAAAAAAGAAAAGTGGGCGCCACAGTGGATGGTAGTTGGGATGGTTGAATAAAATATTAGCTAGTTGATATAAAATAGAGATATAAAGTATGGATAAATGTAGAAGAATTAGATTTAGAGCAGAGAATCTTGATGACTAGAATGGATAGAGTACGTATATAGAGCTCCATGAGTACAGGTAGTCTTAGAGTTGTGTGTGAAAGCTAATGCTGTCATGGTGCTCACATGGCCGCTTTCAAAAGCGCCAGATTTTTGTGCCAACCTGACGGATGAGTACGTCGGTGTCCTGATCGGTTGGTCCTCCCTCCCTCTCCTATGTTGTCTCACATAGTAGACATAGACATAATAGGGGCATGAGCCCCCCTCCCTCTCATATAGGTGTGACATAGATATTCGAGCATATTGACCTCTGTATAGATCTATGCACGGTGATCCCATCCTAGATTGGTGCGTATATTTGTCTAAAAAAAGATTGGTGCGTATATAATTTACTAGATAAATGCCCGTACGTCGTAACGGAAAATTAATGCCACAATATTATAATTATGAGCATGTGTTATAATGTTATCCTAAGTATGATGTCATGACAGTATTATAAATATACATAAACATGTGTCATATTGTTAGTAATGTTAAACTCTTTATATACCTCGTTAGAGTACGTAGGGCAAGTTGTTAGGGAACTGCCATTTCTCTAAGAACAAGTTCAATGGTAGCAACATCAAGCAATTCGGAGCCGTTTAAGTGATGTATAGTTATAGTAGCTCTTACCTGTCTTCACCCCAAAACTCTATTCATTGGCGCTCTGATCACATATTAATCATTGGATAAATTAAACAGAATGTGTCGTCCACTGATGACCTCATGGACGCTGGATTCATACATCATCTCAAAACATGGACGCTGGATTCATACATCATCCCAAAACATGGAGGGATGATGTATGAAACCAGCGTCCATGAGGTGCGGCTCCATTGCATCACTTAAACCATCACGGTGGATTTTATTATTTTAACCAAAGCAACCCATCTCCTTCGATGCTCCTCCTACCCAAGCCACAAATCCAACAAGGCAAATCCTTGGAAAAGAAAGCAAACAGACAATCCTAGAGAGAGAAAAATAAAATGAATGTCTCGCTACCTCTTAGTTCCGATTACCAGTTACCAAATGCACCAAATTGTGAGCCATACAACTATCTAGGATTTCAATGCTTCGCTGGACACAAACAGGGAAAAAACACAAACAGCGGAAAAACAGATGTCTTGCTACCTCTGTGGCATTTTGCGATACACATTCTGCACAACAGCTAGGCCATACTCTTTATAAGAACAGACAGAGTATTCTGTAAGAACCTAGTTCATTACGACCATGTAGCTAATATATCACTTGTCTACGACTCCTAAGATAACCCTGAAGTCCTCAAAGAAATTTAGTTCTCCAATATTCATTTGGTAATGCAAAGATCACATTTGGCAATGCAAATATCTATGTCTAAAATTTAGATGGCTCGAAAATATATTAGCTCCTAAATCCATGTGCAATACAGAATGTTCTACTTTTTTATCTCCATATAGTCACTGGAATCTGATAATGTAAAGATGTCCACCATCCTGCCGCTCAATATAGTCTGCCCATTAAATTGAAAAAAAAAATCAAAACCCTCACCAATGCTATGCATGGCTTCTGTGGTTACCAACAATGGTTCACTCAGTTTTTTATAACTATACCAAATACGATGCAATAATTAGTACCCAAAAACTAAAAGCTGCTGTCCCTACAATTTCTTACTAACAGAGGAAATTCATCATTCTATATATTTTACCCAGAATTATGCAAATAAGAGCCAGCCTGTGTCCAAATGAAACGTGAGAATAGATTATCTTTCAGCTAAAATTGCTCAGACTCTTCCTAAGAACACCTGCCACGAGTCTCCTCAAGCTACACACTTGATTCATACAGCACCATGCAATTAGATTCAAATCAGAATTCATACTGCTTAGATCTATGACATTGTTTCAAAAGAAAGAAGAGCATACTGCACCAATACAAATTATGAAGGCATTGACAATTTAGCATGTTGTCAGACAAGCTAAATAACTACTTTTGTAATAGGAGGTCCATCACACAAGCAGCAGACAATGTAGTAAATAGTTTGGTCCAGCAATGCAAGGAACAAGATGATACTGAAAAAGTAGTTAGTTACAGATAGAAACTATTATGAAACATGACAAACGGTGTCTTGTGGCTGTTGAGGTTTTCAGTGAACCTAATATGAGTTAGAAACCTATTATCCATTTTCAAGTGCTGAATATTGTATATATATACATTTTTTAGTATGAGGTGAGGTAGTTGTCTCAAGCCATAAATCAGTGAGCCATTTCAAGCGTGATGAATAAAAAAACATCCTTACAGAGGAGAGAATCTAGATTCCTGCTAGATTCAGTTATCTTGGAAACAATTACACAATAGACCAGCTGTAGACAATCAACCAAAAGAGTGCAGAACTGGGTAACAAAATCCATATATAGGTGGATGTCAAGGATCATCAAAGAGTCAGTTATTCATAGAGAGATACCTAGAGGCACCAATATTTCCAGTGAAGAACAGTATCTATTCCTAGAGAAGTGGTATAAGAATTAAAGTGGAAATAGAGCTACAATGGACAACCTTGAGTACCACTATCAAATACTGAAGATCCGGAATCACTAAATTCCAAATGGAGGTTTTAGTGTCTAGATTTCATTTTCCAGTTTGAATTTCTCTTTAGATTCTCTAATCTCTATATATTTGAAGAAGCCAACATTTGCAAATTGCAAGAAATTGTAGACATCAAACAGCCTGGTCAAAATTGCCATGGATGTCAGATTCGAAAATCAATTTACTGTAAAACAATGGTGTTACTTGCTGCGTGCGTTGATTTGCTGTTCAAATTTCATATTTACTTGGCAACGCCCGGGGACATGGACATTAAGATCAAAGCGCACAGAACCGCTGGCGCAAGATTCGAAAGAGAAAGGGGTGGGCCACTGGCGGAGCTAGGAATTTATGGCTGGGTATGCCAAGTGTATAAAAATTTGAAGCAAATATAAGATATAATGGATGAAAAGTATAATTGTCATGACATTTATCAAATCCATCCATATTAACCAAAGTACAGGTTGCTCAGCTGCCACTTGCTGCTTGTTTGTGGCCTTTTGTCTCTTGGTCCAATTAAACAATAGCATATACATGTATACTAGTATATGTATTAATTTTTTGCCAAAATCTTGGGTATTCTAATGAATACCCAGGCATACACGTAGCTCCGCCAGTGGGGTGGGCATACGTGCTGGGTGCCCGACGAAGACGCGAGCGCGTGGCGTGCGGTGGCGGAGACCTCACTGGCTGGCGTCGACGGCGGAGGCGGAGACCTGGGCATGGGGTAGTGGCGGCGGCATGCGGCAGCCGCGACACAGTGAGGCTGAGGCACACGCTGTGCCCGCCGAGGGAGGCCGGAAGCAGGGGTGGAGGCGGCGGTCTCCGCGCCGGAGTCGAACGACGCCCGCCGCGAGAGTCCGGGAGCGGGGTGAGACGGAGGACGCCTGTCCGCCGGTGCAGATCGGCAGTGGGGGTCAGCTGTCTGTTAACCCTCGACCGACGGCGAGCGGCCAACTGTTAACCCTCGACCGACGGCGAGTGGCCAACTACTCCGACGAACTCCTACCGGACTCGAAGGGAAGGAAGGAGAGATAGGGCCGGCGGAGGAACGACTGATAAATGCAGTAACAGGAAATGAGTTGTTGTCTGGTTTCTTACAGAGAATGAGCTCCTAGCTCTTACAAATATTCTCAGCCACCAGGATGGCCCTCACAGGCCTTACAGGACCATTCTGGCCCAATGACCCTGCTGTTGGGCCGCTTGTCACGTTTTTCCTTCTTGGGCCTTGATCTGGCTTCTGGATCCCTAAGGTGGGGTGTGCTGACATCGCCTCCCCCTTGAGATGTGGCTTGACCCCAAGCCGAAGAGAATGGGAACCTCTGCTTGATAAAGTCTTCATCCTCCCATGTTGCAAGCTCAGCATCCATGTCTGACCACTGGATCAACAGTTGTGGCACAGCTTTGCCCCCTCATTGATGGTTGCGGCGCTGCAGCATTTTCACTGGCACCTGAAAGCAATCATCATGGTGTGGCAGCTCGGAGACAACAGGAGCCACTGGAGGAGGAGCTGCCTTCAACAGGGACACATGGAAAACCGGGTGTATGGATGAAGAAGGTGGAAGCTCCAACCTATAAGCCACCGCACCGATCTTGTTAATAATCTTGAATGGCCCGAAAAACTTGAAGCAAAGCTTGTTGTGGGAACGAGGAGCCAAAGAAGATTGCACATAAGGTTGAAGGCGCTTCCTTATCACCAATGTGGAACGTTTGTTCAGAACGTTTCTTGTCAGCCTGGGACTTCATACGCTGTTGAGCCGTAACAGATGCTAGCGAATGGAAGCAAGCATAGTTTGCCTTTCTACAAGACGAGCAGCCACTTCAAGAACTGGGGAGACCACCTCATCTATAAGGCCAAAGTGAATTGGAGAGTGGCCATAGAGCGCCTCAAAGGGTGAACAACCAAGAGCCGAGTGCTGACTGGTGTTGTACCAGAACTGTGCCAAAGAGAGCCAACTAAGCCATTTCTGGGGGCAAGAATGCACAAAGCAACGCAGGAAGGTTTCCAGGGACTGGTTAACGCGCTCGGTTTGGCCGTCTAACTGTTGATGATAAGTAGAAGAAAGGCACAACTGAGCTCCAGCAATATGAATGAGTTCCTTCTAGAATGCACTGGTAAAGACCAGGTCTCTGTCCGATATAATATGAGTTGGGAGCCCATGATGACAGTACACTTCCTTGAGAAAGACTTAAGCTACCTTTTTAGCAGTATAAGGATGGTGGAGTGGAATGAAGTGGGCATACTTGCTGAATTTGTCAACTACAACGAGTATACAGTTAGCCTGACCAGAAGTTGGAAGCCCATCGATGAAGTCCATGCTGATTACCCGCCAAGACTCAGTTGGAACCGGTAAAGGAGAAAGAAGCCCAGGGTACTTCACCCGATCTGGTTTTGCTTGGAGGCATATTTAATAGCTGGAGACAAAGTTGTGGATATCAGACTTCATACCTTTCCAATAGAAGAGTTTTTCTGATTCTGCTATAAGTCACTGGAAACCCCGTGTGTCCTCCTATGGCGCTGCTATGCAGAGCAGACATCACTCTCTGGTGCATAAGTCTGTTTGCTCCCAACTAGACCTTTCCTTTGTTGCGTATCAACCCATTGGATAGAGAATAATGTGGCCTGGACGAAGGCGCAATGACCAACTCCTGGAGTAAAGTGGATGCAGCTTCATCCTTGTCATATCCTGCCAACACCTCAGAAATCCATGAGGAAGTAATAGCTGAGATGGCTTGCAATTGGGCTGGGGCTGAGGGGTGGCACGAAAGAGCATCAACAGCTGTGTTGGAAGCCCAGGTTTGTATAAGACCTTGTATTGGAGACCTGAGAGCCGAGTGTACATCTTTATCTGCCATGGAGTATGAAGCCTTTGGTCTGTGATATGAATGAGGCTTTTTTGGTCAGTAAAGATGATAAATTCATCGTGTTGCAAATATGCGCGCCATTGATCCACAGCAACCAAAATGGCCAACTACTCTTTATCATAGGTGGAAAAGCCACGAGTCTGAGGTCCCAAAGACTTGCTGACAAATGCAATAGGGTGGCTGTCTTGCATCAGGACTGCACCTACTCCAGAATCACTGGCATCTGTCTATAGCTGAAATGTTTTGCTGAAATCCGACAGGGCCAACACCGGGGCGGTCATCAAGGCATCTTTCATAGTTGCAAAGGCAGAAGAGTGGATTGATGTACAGAGGAGATGAGCCCCTTTTTGAGTAGAGCATACAAGGGTCGTGCTATGACTGTGAAATAGTGGACAAACTTTTGGTAGTAACCAGCAAAACCCAAGAAGCTGCGTAACTTTTTGGCATCAGTTGGTTCCGGCCACTGCTGTATGGACTCAAGCTTGGAAGGGTCCGTGCTGACCCCTCTTGCACTGACCACATGCCCCAAATATGTAATAGATTCCTAGGCGAAGTGGCATTTGGACAACTTGACGAGCCAATGGTTGTGCTGAAGCTGTTCAAAGACTTGCTAAAGATGAAGAATGTGCTCTTCCAGAGTCTTGCTATATATGAGAATATCATCGAAGAAGATGATAACACAAATGTGGAGCAACAGCTTGAGGGTAGAATTCATGGCACCTTGAAATGTATTGGGTGCTCCCGTCAGACCCAAGGACATGACTGTATACTCAAACTGGCCCCAATGCGTCTGAAACGATGTTTTGAACTCCTCTCCTGGCGCCAACCTGATTTGGTTGAAATCGGCTCTCAGGTCCAGACAACAGAACCAGCGGGCACTAGGTAACTCATCAAACAGTTCGTCAATTACTGGGATAGGGAACTTGCTTTTGATTGTCAGTGCATTGAGCATCCTTTAGTCCGCACACATGCGCCAGGACTGGTCTTTTTTCTTGACCAGTAACACAGGGGAAGAAAAAGAGTTGCGGCAGGCCGAATCATGCCGGTCTTAAGCAGCTCAGACACTTGAGCTTCAATCTCAGACTTGAGATTTGGTGAGTAGCGGTATTGTTTGATAGAAATCGTCTGTGCAACTGGAACCAGGGGAATGGTATGATCACAATTACACCGAGGCGGTAAGGCTGCAGGCTCCACAAACAGCGCCTTATAATCATCAAGGAGCTTTTGAATCTCTGGAATGACAGCGTGGCTGGTAGTCTTTTGAGTATCAGAGGAGATACTGAACAACTGTACCAGGAAGCAAGCAAAATCATCGGGAAGCAGACCCTGGAGTACAGCATGACCAGAACCATAAGGAATTTAAAGCCACTTTGTGTTCCAATTGACTCGTATTGGAGAGAAGGAAGCAAGCCAATCCATTCCCAAGATGAGGTCATATGAGCTCAATGAAATGATGCGGAAGGTTGAGTGGAATCTATATCCCTGAACTTGCTATTCAGTATCTGGTAGCTCTGCTGTGCACTGAACAATAGCACCATTGGTGACGCAGACCTGCATAGGAACTAGAAGAGGCTGCTGCCCTGGCAATCCAGCTGCCATAGATGTACTGATAAAAGAATGTGTGCTCCTGGAGTCGATCAATATTGATATAGACTGACCAGGAAGAGAACTAGTAAACTGCATAGTCTGAATACCCGAGTTACCCAATGCTGCCTCAAAGGATAAATGAAGATACAAGTGAGCAGGGGGTGCTGGTTCTGGAGCAGGCTCTTCAGGAGGATTCTCTTCAAACTGGTCCTCATCAAAAGAGTCCTGGAAGACCTCCCAGGCTTCCTGCAGAGCGTGAAGCTGGGGCTAAAGAGCACACCGATGACCATGTGCCCACTTCTCACCGCATTTGATACAAAGACCTCAAGCACACCGATAGTTCTTGAGAGTGGCCAATTTATCTTCTTGCGGTGAAGTCTGGTAGCTTGATGATGGTGGATCAGACAGCTGCTTGTCCCCAACAACACAGAACGTCGATGGAGGAGGAAGATAGCCCCAGGTCCTGGCATGCCTGGGAAACCCCGAGGGGTCATGTCTGCACCCCTCCTTGTGCCTTATGGACTCCAACGCCTCCTCTTGTATCAGAGCAGGGAATACACATAATCGAGTGTGGAAGGACAGGCAAGCATAAGAACAGCAGGAATGTCATCTCGAAGGCCATCAACAATGCTTTGGATGAAGGACACGATGTCAGGGTTAGGATTGTAGGATTTAAGCTGGTCAAAGAGGGCAGAAAACCTATCCACATAGTCAGAAACCGTGGATGTCATACGGATGTGAAGAAATTTGCGAGAAAGAGCCTCATGCTGGTCTCTACTGAAACGCTCATGGATCATGGAACAAATGGTTGGCCAGTAGATAGAGTGAACTATGAATTCGATAGACTAGAACCAATGTTTGGCAAGTCTCACGAAATGCATGGAAGTGACCTTGATCCACATACATGGTTCGGTCTCGTACATGTCAAAGTAGCTTTTGGCACAAGTGATGAAAAATTGGGCATCCTCACCATCAAACTTTGGGAAATCTAACTTAGGAAGGTGACCCAAGGCATTTGGATGCTGGAATTGGGTATTGGCAGAGCAGGATGGGTTGGCTGGGTAGGAGTGGAATTGGGAGTAAGGATAGGGATACTGATGAATGAATTGGGGTTGTGATTGCTGGTAGGTAGATTGGAATGGAGGGTGGAAATTTGGGTGGAATTGGGGGTGGATTTGGGAGTAGCTGGGTGGATCAGGAGGAGGAAAAGGGAGATGGTTAGGCTGGGGTTGGGAAGGGGCTAGCTGCTGATTGAGAATGTGAGGTTGTGGGATAGGATTCATGCAGGAGAAAGACAGAGGAGGAGGACGAACCATACCAGAGCTCTGAGGTGGGGCTATGGTCGTTACCGACCCATACCCCTGTATGTTGTGCTCGTGGGGCGATTCGACAGTCGGCCCGACGACGGTGAAGTTCATCGCAGGGGACGCCGAGAAGGTGACGACGGGCGGCCGAGTTGGAGCAGGAAACAATGCAGCCGCCGAAACTGGAGGCGGAGGGGGCGACTCGCGTGCCCAAGCAGGATTCACCCGAGGTGCGTGTTGGTCCTGCCGAAGAAGAAACCTGACGTCGCGGCGAACATCTTCCAGCGCGGCCTCCATCCATGGACGCCATTCGTTGAGCACCTTGTGGGCATCTTCGAGGGCTTCGACGCGGTCATCTCTTTCATCCCGCATCTCCGCCAGCGAATCAACTCCAGGTCGTCGACCTTGAGATCCAGGTCCGCAAGTCGGTCATCGACGTTGCGGCCCCAGTTATCTGCCACCACTGCCACCTCGAACTGGGCGGAGCAGTAGACCTCCAACATAGTAACGCGCTCTTGGAGCGTCGGGAACGGCATGCGCTCCAGCTCCACAAGATGCCTCTCCGTCTCAGGATGGACCTCCGGAGCCGGGGCCCGCTCGAGCGCCGTGAGGCGCCGATCCGCCTCTGACTGAATCTCAGGATTCGCCACACTCTCCCGCACTGCGAGACACCGATCTGTCTCCACCTTTGCCTCAATCCTTGCTGACTCCGACGCGACAAACTTGGCCTTCCACGTCGCGTCGAAGTCGTTGAGGCCCTTCACCAAGCCCTCGAACGCCACCTTCATGTTCAGCTCCATGGCGCCCAACCGCTTCTGCTTGCGCGTGTAGTAGAGGTGAGCCACGGAGGACGACTCCAGATCCGTCACTGGACTGCACGAGCTGATACCACTGTTAACCCTCGACCGACGGCGAGCGACCAACTACTCCGACGAACTCCTACCGGACTCGAAGGGGAGGAAGGAGAGATAGGGCCGGCGGAGGACCGGTTGATAATTGCAGTAATAGGAAATGAGTTGTTGTCTGGTTTCTTACAGAGAATGAGCTCTTAGCTCTTAAAATACTCTCAGCCACTAGGATGGCCCTCATAAGCCTTACAGGACCATTCTGGCCCAATGACCCTGTTGTTGGGCCACTTGTCACGTTTTCCCTTCTTGTGCCTTGATCTGGCTTCTAGATCCCTAGGGTGGGGTGTGCTGACAGCGTCGTCACGGCGGCGGCCAGCTGCCGGGGTCGGGGCTGGGCGACTGTGGGGCAGGGCTTGGGGAACCAGGGATGCTGCCATATATTTTCACCCGGCGAGCGAAGGAGCGGGCGCGGTTGTTTCACATGCCTGTCACCGACACCGCCACGCAAGACCGAGGACGATGGCGCGAGTGCATGATGCGATGACGAGCAGCTCTTGGAGGCAGCGGTGTGTCTAGCCGCGTCCTGGAGGCGACCGCCATAGAAGCCCGCGGTGGTGGAGGCCCAGCGTCGCGTCGCGACGGCGTGGACTGCGGTGGAGGACCGGCGTCGTCGCGTGGCGGCGGAGTCGCGGCTGCTGTGGAAGTCTGTCGTCCTGGAGGTCCGCCTGTGGAGGTCCGGCTGCCGTGGAGGTCCAGCGTAATCGCGATTGCTGTCGAGGGGGGAGAAGAGGGCGGGTCGCGACACCGGAACCGGGGTTTCCACCGCCGCTGCCGATTTGGGAGGCAGGCCGAGCGCTGATTCGGGAGGGTGGGCTGCCATGGATCAATGACATGGATTGGTAGGCAGGCGAGCAATTGGCCGGGAGACAGGATACGTTGGGCGTGCGGAAGGGAAGCCGGGCGGGGCGAGCGAGCGGCGTTCTGGAGTGGTGTCAACGATTCCTTTTGAATTTTATTAGGGGTAGAGATATACAGTTGTCCTATCATAGTTTTCTGTATATACATTGTTCATTGTAAATTTAGTACGAAAGTAAGTACAACTTTTTAAACCATCTAATTTGACCCATTTAGAAATAGTGTGATTGTACTTAATGGAAAGAGATATGTTTTGCGTAAAATGATTCAATACATGTGGTGTGATTTTGTATTCCAGTAAAAGCACACTGACAAAAGGTACGACAGCACCTCCTGTTCGAGCTCATCCTAAACAGTAAACACAATGACAGGCACGACTTCTAGACAAATCCACTGGAAACTTGAAACAGCATGCAGGTAATGTAACTGTAGGAAGGATAGTCTATCGTAGTTGCAGTACGTGACGTGATGAGCATGACAAAAACTGGCTCCGCCCAAACGTACGCCGCCAACGCCGCACCCGGTCGATCCGGTCCAACACAGTTCACTTCACTGCATGGTGCAGCAGCCGCTGGGCCCGTCGTCACGGTAGCACGGCGGCGCGTCGTTCGCCATCATCATCCCGTACTGGCGCGCGTCGTACGGGAACGCGTTGCCGCCGCCGTACTGGAGCGCGGGCGCCGGCCAGCCGCCGCCGCCGTACCCGGCGACGTAGCCACCGTACGGGTACGAGTACGAGTATCCCAGCGGCGGCGGCGGCGGCGTCGGGCCCAAGTGCACCATCTGCCCCGCAGGCGGCTCCTCGCCGCCGTCGCTGACGACGGCCACGGTCCTCCCCGTCCTGGACTGGATCCGGCGCCTGAGCAGCGACGCGTCGAGCGACGCGCCGGTGATCTCCACCCGCCCCATGTCCACGGACACCCACACGTCGTCCACCCCTGCATATACGCACACGAAACAAGCCATGCTTGCATGTCAGACGAGCGAGACGTGAGCGTGCGCATGTAGATTGCAGAACAACGGCGGCAGGCCAGCAGCTAGGAGCACACGCGTACCGTGCATGTTCTGGACAGCCTTGCGGATCTTGCGCGCGCATCGGACGCAGTGCACGTCCATCCTGACCTCAGTACGACCGGCGCCATTGCTCCGCTCGCCGTCGCCGATGACTCAACCTGCTGTTCGTGCTCGATCGGATGCGTTCTGTTGTGCTGGATGGGTGGATATTTTTGCTGGGGTTGGGTGTGTAGGAAGGAGGAATGGCTTTTTGTAGAGGGAGGGAGGGAGCAAATCAAGCGGCCGGCCGGGGAGCAGGGGATTATGCGGGGAGCCGAAACCGATTAAATCCGCTCGCTATCATCGGCCGCGCTCTCGACGCGGCGTCCCCCTAAATCTGCTTTTCATGCAGAGTAAATGTCCTGCCAAATCTTGCCGGGGAATGCACTCGGCAGGGCTAGCATGCAATCTTGTGGATTTGTTGCTGCGATCCGCTGCCATTCGTGTTCGAGATCCGCCTCTTGTCATTGCCATATTTGAATTGAATCCAATACATACGTGTCGTGCGCGCTACTCCCTCGACGCCGCCTGATGATCCATATATAGCCGCTGCAGAAACAGGGGAGAAGAAAACTCACTCGCTGCTGCATGATGCTCGTCTTGTGTCGTTCTGCTCGACAGATTATTCTTTCAGTTTTCATTTTGATGATTTGAATCTGCAAAGCCATTTCAACAGAATACGAATCCAACTAGCTGGCTAGATCGAGTTGCTGAAGCATGAACCTTATGGATAGAGAAGTACTTTGCTTATAAGTTACTGTAATGTAGTTAAGCGAAACAAAATAGATAGAGATCGAGATCGGAGACTTCTACAGCTAGTAAGCTATAGATGTTTCTGAAACTGTAACTGAGACTGTCGAGTGTTGACGCAAGGACGACTGAACTTGTTGCTGTTCGCCAAAAAAAAAAAAAAGGACTGAACTTGTTGTTCATCTGTTGCCTGTTGACAGTCATGGAAGTATATATGGAACAGGCAGGCTCCTTTTGGAGGACGAAATGCCATTGGTCAAACTAGCCTGCTACCTATAGGCCAAAATAGGTGGATTCCGCTTTAAAATAGCACGACCTTTCTGAGTGATACGCGAATTTGATCCTTATAGGAGTATCTTGTTCTTCGGTTGTTAGTCTTGTTTAGGCAGCTGAATGAGGGTATTTTAGTAATGGTTGCAACTTGCAACAACCGGAAACTATCTTATCCATTTCATATACGCTGCTTGCTAGGTCAAGCTTCACATGCTGCCGTTACTTACCGTGCTCTGATGCTTTGTAGAATGTAGTTCATGCTGCTACTACAATGCAATGCAGCCGTGGATCGACTAATTAAGATTTTTTTTCTCTTTTTTTTTTCAGACGCGCACAAGATTTGCCCATGGGGTTTCAGAGAGACAAGAGGTGGCAAATAGATGGACGGATCACGCATTACAATGCACATTCTGGGCCGAGTATACAAGACCATCCACATGCATAGAAAACAGGTTCGGCTGATCCAAAATAAAGGAAGAAAATTGTCATCCATCGTCGTATCGAGATATGGCGTTTGAAAAGAAATCGACTAGGGAGGAAAAATTTCACCCAAGGTGTGATATAGACAGATCTTGAGATACCAAACAGACTATATACAAAATCAAGACGTATCTTATGGTAGTGTTAACGGATCAAACTAATCTGCTATATATTATAGATGCTTGTGCATTTTTCTAAAAATAAACCAGGTTAAAGTTGAAGCCGGCACCAATATATTGTGAGCCGACTTTACATCTGCATAACTCTACCATTGATCTGGTTTGCAGAAGATAAGGCAAATAAAATCTGAATTGCCAGTTATTTTTCAAGGAACTGGGAAGAGATGATACACATACACATCGCCTATGCCTCCACTCTCTCTTTGTGAAGGATAAGCATCGATTAAGATGACGGTTACTGATTTTTCATACAATCTCGTTTTTCGTAGGTGAGTACTACTGATTATTTTTTTTAGTGGAAAATAAGAAACAGAATTGGTTACTGATTAAAAGAAGAAATAGAATTAAAGAACAATGTCCATACACATACAAACAATTTCGTTTTTCATACATTATCTGACACAGAAACTAGTACAAATGAACATTTGAATGAGGACACTAATGAACAAATTAAAACAAGCACTAAATTAAATAAATCACACACACTCAATACAATCTGCTAATTACGCTAGTACGCTATGCATCCATCATGACCTTGAATTCCTCAAAGCTGAGCACGCCATCGCCATCGAGATCAAACCTGCAGATCATGGCCCTGCACTCGTCGATGTCCTGGTGCGAGCCGAGCCTGCTGAGCATCCGCTTCAGGCTCACCGGCGTGATGCGCCCCTCGCCTTCCATGGTGTACATCCCGAACGCCTCCCTGAGCTCCCTCCACCGCTCGCCCTCGCCCTCCTCCGCCGCCGCCGCTGCCGCCGTCCCCGCCAGCACCAGCGCCAGGAGCTCCTCCTGGCTCAGCAGCCCGTCGCCGTCGGTGTCCGCGGAAGCCACCAGGCGGTCCGCCTCCTCCGCCGACACGTCCTCGCCCAGCGCCGCCTTCATGCAGAGCCGCAGCTCGGCCGCCGACAGCTTGCCGTCGCCGTCCCGGTCCAGCGCCGAGAACACGCGGCTGAACTCGGATGATGCGTACACCGCCATTGATCGGTCTTCTTCAACCTTGTTGGCAAGGTTCAGCGATTGATTTTCTTTGTTTTTTGAAAGGAAGATTGAATTTCTTTGTCAGGCAAGCTATGGGAATGAATCCCTGCCGGAGCCACGCTTTTGCCCGTGTTGATCTGTCTGAACTCTGAAATTGCACGCTCCGGCGCTCGGTCTTGCATGTATATATATAGATGAGCAGAAATCATGCATGCGTTGCGTGCCAATGGCGAGTTCGTGTTGATACATTCCAGGCATAAACAAGTGCCTGATGGAGAGGAACAGGTCACTACCTGACGGTGCCAAGAAATTTTCTTAGGCGTGTAGCACCATGGGTTGGGGGGAGTCTTTCTTTGCAATAGTCAATTGCTGATACTAGAAGAGATGCAACCGATTCAGAGACAGATAGGGACCTCGTCAGCTGCTCCGGGCTGATGATTTTTATATACTATCTGCAGAGAGTCTGACGTCTGTAGAATGGTGCATATAATGCTAGCCGGCCCGCGTTGATAGAGTCCTGATCTTGCTTTGAGCTTGGGCTGCTTCCGTCGTTCGCTCTGTTTGGTCTTCTGCTCGTGTTTTCTTTGGGATTGACACAGAATGTTCTGTGATCCAAATGACCAATTATTCACGGAATGATTGGGTTGAAACCTTGAATACGCTGTCATATTACGTACAGTTAGTTGATCATGCCATCAGAACTGTTATATTAATTCCAGTTGATCATGCTATCAGAAATTCAGAATGCCTGGCCAAGCTGCACTATGCAACGCCATTTGTTTACAGATAAGTAGACATTACTGTACTTCACTTTACACTTGAGAGGAACAGAAGAGGAGCTGGGCAGCTGGCCGGACGACGAACGGCGAACGCCATAGCCGGGCCAGCCAGTCTGATACGGCCGGCCTGCGAACTCCAGCCACTGTCAGTAAGCTGTTTGACCAAACAAATACTAGTTGGGTCCAATCCGTTCAACACGGCTCAGTAACTGAAAACCGCCGGTCACTTATCCAGTCAAAAAATGTTTATTTACTTTTATTATTCCCTAAACAGGTACACAATGCTACTGCCGAACATGCATAATCCTTCCAAGCAGTCCCAGTTGCTGAAGCTGACTATAAATCTTGACCAGATGCATGGTCTCTCAGTCAGTCACCAGACGCAGCGCGAGCTACCGATTCAGGTCGTCAAGAGCCCAACCAAACACGACACAATGCTGGCGTCGTTCGGCCACGGCGAGGTCTCGGCGTCCGAGCTGCGGGGGCTCTGCCTCTGCATGCGAGATGCGTCGGACGAGGACGCGAGCGCGCTCATGGCGTCGGCGGCGAACAAGGACGGCGAAGACGGGCTGCTGGACGACGAGGAGGATGTGGCGGGGCAGCAGGCGGAGGCCTCCGGCGAGGAGGACGACGCTGCCGAGCGCAGGAGGCGTTCGGTATGTACGAGATGGAGGGCGCCGGGTGCGTCACGCCGCTGAGCCTGAAGCTGGTGCTGGCCAGGCTCGGCGCGCGCCTGGACATCGCCGACTGCCAGGCCATCATCTGTCGGTTCGACATGGACGGCGACGGCGTGCTCAGCTTCGACGAGTTCAAGACCATGATGATGGGCTAGCTGATGAGGACGATAAGCTACTACGATTAAATTGAAGCGCCTCCTGTGCCTTAGCATCCAATCCGCCTGGTCATTGTAAATTCATCCTTTTTTTTTTTTTCCTCCTGAAAATTCTTCTAAATTCGTCATCCTTGGAATGATGCTTAACGCACTTCCGGCGTGTGTTTGGATAGTTGGCGTAGCGAGAATCCTTGTCTCTGGGCCACGCAGCGTTGCCAGAAGCTAGATGGGCCGATGGGCCCATGATGGGCTTCCTGGTCCAGAAGCTGTCTAGGAGGCCGTGATCCAAACTGAATTTGTTTGTCAACGCAAACGTAGTTTTTGCTTATCATCAAGTTGCGATATTTTTTTTTTCAAAGAATCAAGTTGCGATATGAACTCAGCATCGGCAAAAACTCGACATCATCATACATGTGGAAAACGAACAAGCAGTTAGCACGTGACAAAGTGTACTTACTAAAAAAGACAACGTGCGCGAGCGTGAATTACGTAGCAGATGCAATGCAGAGAGAGTAACCAGGATCTACCTCACCATACATGTGGGCTTGACGTCAGCTGCCCCGCCGAATCTAGAACCTTTTCACCGAACTTCAACCTACATTTTAAAATTGACACACACGCTGAGTTTTACTGTTGAACGCGTTGGGTTTTAAAATTCACCTACATATATAAACTACATACAGACTGTCTTCGATCACTCGCGCGTGTGCCTACGACTTCGCCGTTTACCATTCGAATCAAGTCACCAAAAAAAAATGTTAGACTGACTATTTGTTACATATAAACGGATATCTTGTTGGAGACCATTAGACTGACTATTTGTTATATATAAACGGATAAAATACTTGTGCCGGGTTTCGTGCTGCACGAGACAGATGGAAAGAGTCGCACGTGCGTGGTTCGAGAAGAACCATGCCCCATGTGTCAAGATTCGCGCAACATGTGGGAGATGAAGGGCACGAGAAAATTCACTCTGCTATTGCGCTGTGTGCCCGACAACGGCTTCTCATTGTTTATTCCACTTTCCCCATCTGTTTCTCTTTTTTTTTTTCAATGGCACGCTTACTGTTTGTTCACATCGTATTTTTATGTAGTTGTTTTGGTAAAAAGGTGTCCGGGAACCTAGCTTAAATTATGTTTTGAACTTTTGATACAAAACTTAGTTTACCAAGCCGTGACTAAAAAAAAAAAAAAGTTCCGTACAAAAACCAGAGTGAATCATCTGTTTTTGTAAAATTATTTGGATGCAAGTTTGACCAGAAGATGTTGTAATAGCACGAAAAAACTTATGTGCATAACTTGTCTTGAAGAACACATTAAATGCATGACAACAATCTGTGTATAAGTTTATAGAACTAGTAATGAGCATTTCTCGAAAAGAGAAAATGTGTTATGATCTTGAACAAAATGAGTAGTAGTATCTGAATGTGTTTATAGTACTAAAATTCTCATTGTTTATTCCACTTTCCCCTACTGTTTCTCTTTTTTTATTCAATGGCATGCATACCGTTTGTTCACAGCCTATTTTTATGTACTAGTAGTTTTCGTAAAGCTTGTTGCAAAAGGTGTCCGGGAACTTAGATTAAGTTATGTTTTGACACAAAACTTAGTTTACCGAGCTGTGACTAAAAACAAATGTTGCGTACAAAAACCAGAGTGAATCGTCTGTTTTTTTGAAAAATTATTTGGATATAAGTTTCACCAGAAGATGTTGTTATTTTGAAGAAACACCAGAAGATGTTGTAATAGCACGGAAAAAAAAAACTTATGTGCATGACTTGTTTTGAAGAACATTGAATGACATCAATCTGTGAATAAGTTTATAGAACTACTAATGCGCATTTCTCGAGAAGTGAAAATGTGTTATAATTTGGAATAAAATGACGACCGTGGCTCCCTGAGTCTGGGAGAGTCGGTAGGAGGACGACGGGCGGCGGCTTGGAAGGACGCGGAGTTCCATTCCGTACCAGCGAATCGACTTGACAAGTCGCACCGGAGAACACGCCAACAACGTCAACATCCGCCGCTTCTTCCGTTCCTCGATCTGCCTTGTTTTCTCCAGCCCAGCCCACCCGCTGCGCGCACGCTGAAACGTCGTCGTGTACGCCACGGAATTTCCAAGGTTCCCATGCCCATTTGTCCCTCACTTTCTGGGCTTTTTTTTTTTTTTTTTTTTGGTCCCAGTCCACTCTCTGGTGCGTCCGGGAATACGTACTCGATCGGCACTCCTATCTATTTCTATTGAGGTCGACCGCCGCCTCCAATATATCCCCTTCTTTCCTCGGTCGGTCCACGCTGCCACACGGCATCGTCTGCCTTCTGGCGTTCTCCCGCCATGCCGTGAAGCTTCCAAATGCGCGTCCGCGCGCGTCGCTTCATTAATTACTTGCTCGATCTCTATCCATGGAGTGTTCTTTATATACTCCTCACCTCGCAACACCATGGCTGGCAGCACCTAGCTCTAGCTTATAGCAGTCAATCCGCCAAGTACTCAACAACACCGGGTCGGAAGCCGGCCGGCGAGGAAGAAGGGAGCAAAGCTAGCCCATCCACCACCACCGACTCGACGACTTGATCACCACCGTCGCATCTCAGCAGAGGCACCGATCATCGAGGATGGTTATCGCCACCCCATCGTCGTCTTCCAGCCTCAACAGAGAGCTGGGTTCGCTATTCGCGGCGTTCGACGCGGACGCGGACGGTCGTATCTCGGCATCCGAGCTGCGCGAGTGCATGCGGGCGACGCTGGGCGCGGAAGCAACCGTGTCGGCGGAGGAGGCGGAGGCGCTGGTGGCGGACGCGGACGCAGACGGCGACGGGCTGCTGGACGCCGCCGAGTTCGCGGGGCTCGTGGCGCGCCTGCACGCCGACGCCGGCGAGGAGGACCGGCACCAGGGCCTGCGCCAGGCGTTCGGGATGTACTCCGAGTCGGAGAATGTGGAGGGCTGCATCACCCCTGCTAGCCTCCGGCGGATGCTCGCGAGGCTCGGGGAGCACCAGGACGTTGACGAGTGCCGCGCCATGATCTGCAGGTTTGACCTCGATGGCGATGGCGTGCTCAGCTTCGACGAGTTCAAGATCATGATGAACGCCGCCTGATGATTATGCTGACAGTGGTGGAGCTTGGTCGTTGTTCATATGTGGTTGCTTCATTCATTTAATCATTCTTTGGTTCATTCGTTGTTTGTGTATGAAAATATGAGTTATCAGTTGCAGGTTGCTGCTAGGAGTAGGTAGCTATGTGATGTACATACTTGTTATTCGTTGATGTCTCCAGTGGTGTGCTCAAATACATGCGTATACAGTAGCAGTTCCCTTGTGAAGCTGAATTGTGACGTGTCATTATCTAAAAGGAATACTGTACTCCGTATTCAATTTTGTAGCATTGAAAGGCCAAAACTTCAAAGTGTGTACCAGCAGACCATGGCGCTCGTCGTGTTTACAACAGTGGTGGTTGAACGATATGGGGTCTAGAACACGCTGCAGTCAACCGTCCGAAACCAGGAGGAAAGCGAGCTGCTGCTGTGCTACGAGGGAGGTGATCCGCTTGTTCAGCCGACGCGGCAACGGGGCGTCATTTATGACGAGGAAACGCGGCCCAAACGGAAACCAATTAATGGCCCAGTTCCGTTTCCACGACGCAGGCCAACTCCCCGGAGTTCCCGTGCGTTAATGGTCCACGGTGGGCCGGGCCCGTGTGTGTGGTCTCGAGAGGCGGTGGCGTAAAACGGCCAACCACCTTTGGGCCTTTTTCATAGCTTTGGCTTTGTCTGTCAGAGCTCATTATTATTGCTACGGAGTATAGCTAGGCTTGGCTAGCTGGTCAATTAAGCTGAAACTAGCATTCAGATGCGTGAAACGGACATTATATTCCTCTCTTTCTCTCTCTCTCTCTCTCTCTCTCTCGTTTATTTGAACACTAGTACAACTATAATTAAGATCGTCGCACGTAGACTCATTCCTGTTCTTCTGGATGAACATACATACACAGAGTACCATATCTATATATACATACGCCGATACGCAGGACTGAGTATGTATGTACACCTGCCCATCCACGCAGATATCACATTACGAATCTACGATACCTGACTACTGCTACCTGAGACCGACGTGCGTGTGCATGTTCTTTCACGGCTCCGGCTGGTCCTTTCAATCCGGATCCTTTCAATAAGTAATAAGTAAACCAGCAAGCAGATCGAGCAGGTGCGGCAGCGGCACGCATGCAAATGCTCTCTGCTCTCTGCTTCGTTTGGCTAATGCATGTTCCCACTAGCTAGTGCAAATGTGCTGCTACTCCCACCGGAACGTGACTGAACATGGTCCACCGCACCAACCTACCCTACCATCCCCTATGGTTCTTGGTTCCCACCGCACCGCTTATCTTTCTTTGCTCGTGACCTCGAGTACACGTCCACAGAACAGATCCCAGTACACGGACCATATACCGAATACCGATACATACTACATTTTATCATATGTTGTACCTAATTAATTATTTTGACAGTGCATAATTGGTTTTTCTTTTTAATCATGCTCTAAAGAAGTGGAAACAAATAAATGTCCTTTAGAATTCCTGATGTTTATATTCGTATGTAAATTTTTTTAGAAGTATCCGATCTTGAACAAAGTAAGTCTCATGACAAACTTTTCCCTTTAGGTTTAGGCCATGTACGTCTGGCAAAGCTAGATACAGATCTGAAGAAAAAGGTTTTGCATATATTCTTAGAGTTGCATATTCATAAATATACAAACATGCCAAAATATAGAACTACAATTAGATATGAGTTGTTCCCCTTTTTTTTTTTCTTGTCTAGGAAAATGTACGTATATTATGGAATTGCAGAGTTGAAGTTTATTTATGCAATGAATACAAACGAAAGCCATGTGAAGTCAATTAACTATAAAAGATTTTAGATATTAGCGGTCGAATCTAAGAAAAATAGTTTTGCTTCAAATGAATAGATGGGTATGATTTTGATATCCATATATGAGGTCGAGGTAGGAAGGTGGTATGTCAAATGGGGTCTTAATATCTCCTAAAATTATCCTCAGCAGTAATGCTAACGCACAACAACCAGAGAACTCCTAAGAGGTCATAATGAAAACCCAATAGCCATTTCTGTACGTTCAATGTACTCTACCGATAGAGGGATGCTAGTAGGAAAGATTATGTGATAAAAATATTGCGACTTATGAGCTCCATTATTATTTTTTTTTTGTCACGGCTATCTGCTGAATTGCAATTGCAATATACTCCTAGGTAGGAATTGAATCGAGGAGGAATCCTTTGTGCTACGCCCCTATGCACCGAGCTAGGATTTGGTCATGCTAATGCACCTGCTGGGTACAGTGGACCGCGTCCATGCGAGTGCATCTGTCCGTTCCATCCGCATCCGCAACCGGACAACCGTCACCTCCCCAGTCCGCACCCAGTAAAACGCCACGCCACCACCACCGGTCGCCGGGGCGGGGTCCATCACTCACGAGCGCCAGAACCAGCTCACCAGAGGCCGGGCCTCTCACACAGTCACACTCCCTTCCTCCCCAATCCTCCTCCCGTCCGCGGGAACAAGGAAGGAACAACAATGGCGGCGGCTCGCGCCCCGCGGAGCCTGGCGCCGCCCGTCGCCGTGCTCCTCCTCCTCCTGTCCGGCGCCGCAGGATCGTCGACGAGCCCCATCAAGCCAGCAGGATCGTCGACGAGCCCCATCAAGACGGTGGTGGTGCTGGTGATGGAGAACCGTTCCTTCGACCACATGCTGGGGTGGATGAAGCGCCTGAACCCAGAAATCGACGGCGTGACGGGGCGGGAGTGGAACCCGGCCAACACGTCGGACCCCGCAGCGGGGCGGGTCTACTTCGGCGACGGCGCGGCGTACGTGGACCCGGACCCGGGCCACTCGTTCCAGGAGATCCGGCAGCAGATCTTCGGCTCCGACGACTCGTCCGGGCCGGCGAAGATGAACGGCTTCGTGCAGCAGGCGAGCTCCATCGGCGGCGGCAACATGACGACCGCCGTCATGCACGGCTTCGCCCCCGACAGCGTCGCCGTGTACCGCGAGCTCGTGTCGCAGTTCGCCGTCTGCGACCGCTGGTTCGCGTCCGTGCCGTCGTCCACGCAGCCCAACCGGCTGTTCGTCCACTCCGGAACGTCCGGCGGCGCCACCAGCAACAACCCGACGTACGTGCCTCGTATACACTATACTATACGTGCTCCTGCATTTCCTTCCTTTTTTACATTTTTAATTTAATTCTTTGCTTTATCCGTTTACATTTATTATTCCATCTCTGTCCACTGCCTGTCTTCTGCTCGATCTTTTAATTCTTTCAATTCAATTCATATCTACCGATGAGCCGAGCTCTTCGAGCTGGCAATATTGATGCGTTCTGACTGGGCGCAGTGCGTGTGGGAATTATTGATAGATAGATGGACGGTAGTGCAGTGGAGGTGGTGGCTTGGTAGGGGTGTCAAATGTCAAATACTCAAATCTGTTGCATGCTCACTAGTCCCTAGAGTTAACATGCATGGCCTATCAATGGCCTCGTTTAGTTCCTAAATTTGTCATCAAATTTACTACGTAGAATTCTTATTCTCCGTCGTATCAAAATGTTGACACATGTATGAAGTATTAAATATAGATGAAATCAAAAACTAATTTCACAGTTTTGTTATACTTTGTGAGACGAACATTTTAAGTCTAATTAGTCAAAATTTAGATAATTTTTACTAAATACAAACAAAATGTTACAGTGCGCTGATTTAACGCACGTAGTGTGTAAATGTAGAATCCGGCTGTCGAATCGGCGAACTAAAGAAGGCCTATAATTGTTTATTAAACCAGTACTATAATACTAGCAACGCATGAAATAATGTCCTACTAGGTGCGACCTGTTTAGTGTTCTTGCTTTGCATAGTGGTCAAATCATAAGTTAATCAGTACGGAGTATGTCTCAAAATAATCGTACATATCGTTTTCTCAAATTCTAGAAAAATAACTATTTTTTAGAAACTAGGATCAATTTTAATGAACCTAAATAAGTTCTTTGTGAAAGTATATTGTGTCATGATTAATGTACTGATATATCATAAAACCAGTATTTTTGTTATATATTTGGCTACATTTGAAAAGTTCTGACCAGTATTACTGCCAAGTGCTGGAAAATCCTGATTGTAGTACCAGTTAATTAATAAATAGAGTTGCCGTCATTTTTGGGCCCGTTCGGGACGAGCAGTCGCCAATACTCGGGCGACGAAGCACAATTCTTTGGTCTGCATGATCTGATCCCTGATCACCAGTTCACCCCCCTATTGATCGGCCTTGCCAACCCTGCACTGCACTGCACCGCAAAATTGGTGGACCAAGCACATTTCTTGGCTTGCTAGCTCCTCCGTCGTTTGCGACGAGTGTGAAGCTTTCGAGCTCACACGGCCAGAGTGTGAGCCACAGTGCACGTACCACTGATGACTGAACCCTTTAATAGAAAAATCCATTGATCCTGGTGAAGGGACCAAACATTCTAGCCTACTAATTAGAGCATCTAAATTAGAGCATCTAAGTAGAATCTAGCAGACCTAAGTTTGTAGGAGCAAATTTAAATAGATCTACGTTATAAAAAAATTAAAAAAATAGACACGCGTCCATACTGACTACGGTAAAAAAAAAAAGGGTACCACACGCGTCTCCAAAGTCTCTTTTTTGCGGGCCAGGGGAGGCGTTGCCTTTTGGCAACCCCCGTCCACACACACAGAGATAGAGACGAGGTTAATTAGTGCCCTAGGCCCTAGCCATGCGAAGGAATGATAATGATTACTAGCAGCACCAAGCAACAAAATAGTCCGGTGATTAGGGATGTCCTTGTCCACCATCCAGAATCAGACCAAGCCATCATGTGATCATGTCCATGTGAAAGCAACAAATTAAAGTAGGCCAATTCTTTCATTCCAAAGGCGGCGGCAGAGTGGGTGGCACGCACGCAAACGCAATTCCCTTTGGCTTTTCTCCACTGCAGAGTGTAGCATAGCACTGTGATCTCACTCTCGTCAGTGGATGGATGCACATGACGATGAGCTGATCGAGCAGGTTGGTGTGTCGGTCGGTGCGTCGGCTCCAGCCACCATTTGTCTGCTTGCTGCTCAGAAGATTCAGGATGCTCCTACTAGTGTTGTAAATAAATACTGTTACTGTACTAGTAACACTGCCATAGGAGAGTAGTCATAGTCATAGTCCGTGCTGCTATACAGGATGTCGTAATGGCCGTACCTCTGTTCCCGTTCTGCTCGGCAAAAACGCCAGATACTACTGCTCCTCGTTAGAGTAGGCCTTGTTTAGTTCCCGGATTCGGAGGTGTCGAATGGCAAATGCGCACTGTAGCATTTCGTTTGTATTTGATAAAAATTGTTTAAATTTTGATTAATTAGTTTTAAAATATTCGTCTCGTAAAGTATAACAAAACTATGTAATTAGTTTTTGATTTTATCTATATTTAGTATTCCATGCATGTGTCGATATTTTGATGTGACGGAGAATAGGAATTCTGCATAGCGAAATTTAGAGGTAAATTTGAAAAACTAAATAGTATATAGATTCAGATTCAACTAGAGGTTGCTCCTCCAAGTCCAATCCAAAAAGGTATAAAGCAAAAGGCCTGACAATCGACATATAAAAAGAAAAAAAAAAGCAGGGCTTCTGCTTTCTAGATTCCATTCCATCTGTGTGTCTGAATCGCTGAAACTAAAGCTTAGCAGGTAAGTAAGAATCAGCCAAATTCGTAAAGGAAAAAGGCCCATCCATATGTGTTCCAAATGGGCCGTTGCATACATGATACAACAACGGCCCGTCAAATTCAGCCTTCTCCAAGAATTTTTTTTATTAATAAATTTATTTTTTAAAAAAATTACAAAATTAGTCTACGTTTTCAAAAATTTACAGGAATGGGCGACCAGTAGCCCGTTGGAAGGGCGACCAGGGCCAGTTCGCCCGGCCAAAGGGCGACCAGGCCCAGGTCGCCCGGCCAAAGGGCGACCAGGCCCAGTTCGCCCGGCCAAAGGGCGACCAGGCCCAGGTCGCCCGGCCAAATGGCGACTTGGTTTTTTGGATTTTTTTAAATAATATTTATTTATTTGGAAATTTCAGGAAAAATTTTGATTTTTTTAAATATTATTTATTTATTCGGAATTTTCCGAAAAAATATCGAAGTCGGAGAAATAGCAAAAATAATACGCAGTCATGCAATTGGCGTGCGAAAACGCTGTTGTCGTGTGCTCGCCCAAGCTTAATAGATGAAAAAATACAACAGTGAAACATTAATTAAGTTCTAAAAACTAAAATA
>CM041632.1:1684805-1718932 GCA_023333625.1 Bothriochloa decipiens
ATCAGAAGTCTTGGAGACAATGATAGGTGCGTGTGGGCCATATAATTGAGGAGGTTCTGCCACAGGAAGAGCCTGAAGAGGCATAAGATCCTGAAGAGGAAGAGAATACTGAGGAGGATGAATAAAGAGTTTTGGAAAGAAAGATGTGTAATATATCTCCTTTCTCTGCTTTCTAAAGCTTAATAGGTATGGAAAGTCTTGCCGGAGGGCAGACTGATGTAACAAAAATAATGTATCAAAAGTGTGTTATACCTTTGTAATATATCCTTATGAAATCCGATAAGGTTTTACGAATAAAGTATAGTTTGTTTATCAATAGATGCCTGCTCACACCCGTTCTCGTAATGCTGTTGGCTCATCTCAGGATGGAGGCGATATCCCTAATCCTCCACCAGTTTCACCCACTCTAGCTGATGCAGTTGCAGCATTAGTCACTGCAACCACAATGATGGCCCAAAACCAGAATCAGAATGCCCGACAGGGAAATCATGGGCGGAACCATAGAGATGAAACCACGTATGTGGATTTCACAGACACCCGTCCTCCAGTTTTCACCAGAGTAGATGAACCGATGGAGGCCGATGATTGGCTTCGCACTATGGAGTAGAAGTTTGGACTGATTGAATGCATAGAATACCAAAAGCCCATGTTTGCAGCACAGCAGTTAAGAGGAACTGCAGGAGCCTGGTGGGTAAATTTTGTTGCTGCTCAGCCCGAAGGCCATCGCATTACTTGGACTGAGTTTCGAGAAGCCTTTCGAGCACATTTTATTCCTGAGGGAATAATGACTATAAAACTTGAAGAATTTCTTTCCTTGAGGCAAGGTGATATGTCAGTAATGCAATATTTTGGCAAATTCAATCACTTGTCTCAATACGCGTCAGACTATGTTAGTACAGACCGTAAGAAGAAAGAGTGCTTCCTGAGAGGTCTAAATAGTAAAATTCAGAGAATGATGACGGGAAATCCAAATGCCACTTTTCATGAGGCAGTGAACATTGCTATATCCTATGAAGATAAGAATTGTCAGCATCTGAAAATTAAAAAGAAGAAAAGTGTACCCTCTGGATTTTCTGGTGGCAATCCAAAATGCCAGAAAATAATCTATCACCCTCAGAATCATTTCCGTCCACCTTATCATCCACCACAATACCCAGCTCAGCAACAGGCATTCGCTCGTCCTGCTGCTAATCTTTCATATCCACGACAGCCGAATGCCCCTGGTGTTCGAAATCCCAATTCCCAGCCACCAATCTTCCCATGTTACAACTATGGAAAGCCTGGTCATTTTTTACGAAACTGCCCGCATCCGAGGCAGTATAACTCTTATGTTCCCAGGACTTTTGTACCCCAACAACAACCACAGAATCAGCATAAACCAGGAAATCAGAAGGTGTCAAATAATAAGAATGAGAAGAAGTCTGGTAGAGTGTTCTACACTCAAGTTGGGGAAATCCCAGAAGGAGAGCCCGTCATGATGGGTACGTTTCCTGTTGCTGATCATCCTGCAATTATGCTATTTGATTCTGGTGCATCACATACATTCATTAATGGTACATTTGTTAAGACACATGAAATTCCAATAATGGGGACAAAAGAACAGTTCTTTATACAATCGCCCGAAGGGCGTATGTGTACAAAAGAAATGGTACATGATGTGCCAGTAAGTTTGGGTGGGTATATTTTTCCCATTGATATGATAATATTAAAGGATCAGGATATAGATGTGATCCTAGGTATGAACTGGATGAAACGGTATGGCGCTGTAATAGACATCCTGAATAGAACAGTGAGATTGAACATACCCAATTGCAAAACTTCACTTCTTATCCAACTTCCGACACTTAAGAGGAATGTTCAAAAGGTATGTGCAACTTCTGTAAAAGAAATTGAGGATATACCAGTGGTTTGTGAGTTTCCTGATGTATTTCTCGATGAGTTACCGGGTTTACCTCCTGACAGAAATGTGGAGTTTAGAATTGATTTGAAACCTAGTACTGCTCCAATATCCAGAAGAGCTTACCGGATGGCACCACCTGAGTTAGCAGAACTCAAGACTCAATTGCAAGAGCTAAGGGATAAAGGTTTTATTCAACCTAGCTCGTCACCTTGGGGATGCCCTGCTCTCTTTGTGAAAAAGAAAGACCAAAGTTTGAGGTTATGTGTGGACTATCGTCCCTTGAATGAGGTAACAATTAAAAATAAGTATCCTCTACCCCGCATTGATCTACTTTTTGATCAATTGGCAGAGGCAAAGGTATTTTCCAAAATTGATCTTCGATCTGGGTATCATCAAATCAAAATTCGCCCAGAAGATGTTCCAAAGACCGCTTTTATCACTCGGTACGGTCTGTATGAATATTTGGTTATGTCTTTTGGGCTTACCAATGCACCGGCATATTTTATGTATTTGATGAACTCAGTGTTCATGCCAGAACTTGATAAGTTTATAGTTGTATTCATTGATGACATATTGATATATTCTAAGAGTAAAGAAGAACATGCTGAACATCTCAGAATTGTTCTGCAGCGTTTAAGAGAACATCAACTCTATGCCAAGTTTAGTAAGTGTGAGTTTTGGTTAAGGGAAGTAAAATTTCTTGGACATGTGTTATCAAGCAAGGGTGTTGCTGTTGATCCTAGTAAAGTAAAGGATATACTTGATTGGAAACCACCAAAGACTGTGCATCGAGTTCGAAGCTTTCTGGGAATGGTGGGATATTACCGTCGTTTCATACCAGATTTCTCGAAGATATCCAAGCCAATAACTAAATTGTTAAAGAATGATGTCAAGTTTGTTTGGTCACCTGCCTGTGAAGAGGCATTTTAGAAATTGAAGAAATTGATGACCACTGCACCTATCCTAGCCCAGCCAAACATTGAGAAGCCGTTTGATGTGTATTGTGATGCTTCGGGTATAGGTATTGGATGTGTATTGATGCAAGAGGGAAGAGTTATTGCTTATGCTTCTCGACAGTTGAAGAAACATGAGGAGCATTATTCAACATATGATTTGGAATTAGCAGCTGTTGTCCATGCCTTAAAAATATGGTGACATTATCTGTGGGGTAATAAATACAATATTTACAGTGATCACAAGAGTTTGAAATACATATTCACTCAAGATGATTTGAATATGAGGCAAAGAAGATGGTTAGAATTAATCAATGATTATGATTTGGAAATCTACTACCATCCTGGTAAAGCCAATGTAGTGGCTGATGCACTTAGTCGAAAAGGTCACTGTCATTGTTTAATAGTAAAGCCTTGGGATGTCTCTATATGTCATGATATAGAAAAACTGGGTATAGAGATGGTGCCCCAAGGAAGTTTGTCTAACATTACTGTTGAGACAACCATCAGAGATCAAATTATTGCTGCACAGAAAAGTAATGAAGGCATTAAACATATTAAAAAGAAAGTTAAACGAGAAAAGGTTTTTTGTTTCACAATTGATGACGCAGGTGTCTTATGGTATAAAAATCATCTGGTCATACCAAAAGATTATGGGTTGAGACAAAAGATTCTTGATGAAGTACATCTTTTAAAATTTTCTATTCATCCAGGAAGTAATAAGATGTGTCATGATCTGAAACAGAGATTTTGGTGGACCAAGATGAAAATAGAAATTGCTAAGTATGTGGCTCAGTGTGATACTTGTCAAAGAGTCAAAGCTGTACATTTGAAGTCAGTAGGAGAACTTCAACCATTACATATTCCAGCTTGGAAATGGGAAGATATCAGTATGGGTTTTATAGTAGGTCTACCCAGGACAACAAGAGGTTTTGATTCAATTTGGGTTATAGTGGATCGACTCACAAAAACGGCCCATTTCCTTCCAGTTCAAAATACAAATTCAGCTTCACAATATGCCAAACTGTATTTTGAGGGCATCATAAGTCTTCATGGAATACCAAAGACCATTGTTTCTGATAGAGACACGCAGTTTGTCTCCCAGTTTTGGAAGCAATTACACAAGTCTTTAGGTACTGATCTTTTGCACAGTACAGCCTACCATCCCCAAACAGGAGGTCAAACCGAAAGAGTAAATTAAATACTTGAAGATATGTTAAGAGCATGTGTTCTTAATTTTCCAGAAAAATGGGATGAATGCTTACCCTTAGCAAAATTCTCTTATAACAATAGTTATCAAGAAAGTATAAAAATGGCACCATTTGAAGCATTGTATGGTCGCAAATGTAGAACTCCGTTGAGTTGGTCTGAACCCGGAGAAAGAAGATTCTTCGGAGTTGATTTGGTAAAAGAAACTGAAGCAAAAGTTAACCAGATACAACAGAATATAAAGATAGCACAATCTCGTCAGAAGAGTTATGCGGACCAAAGACGTCAACCATTATGTTTCAATAAAGGAGACTATGTATATCTAAAGGTGTCACCCATGAAAGGAGTTACCCGATTTGGAGTCAAGGGTAAGTTAGCACCTCGATACATTGGACCATTTCAAATTATGGCACCAGTTGGGAAGGTATCATATCGTCTGCAATTGCCTGAGCAATTGTCTGCCGTACATAATGTGTTCCATGTATCCCAACTTAAGAAGTGTCTTCGAGTGCCGAATAAGGTTGTTGATGTTGAAGTTATTGAACTTGAACCTGATCTGACTTACTCTGAGTATCCAATCCGAGTATTGGATCAGAAAGATCGTGTTACACGAAGCAGAACAATCAAATGGTACAAGATACAATGGGATCAACATTCAGAAGAAGAAGCTACTTGGGAATCAGAGGATTACCTGTTGGAAAACTTCCCGGAGTTTTATGCTTCTATCTAAGTAATAATCTCCTCTACGAGTTGTAACTTCTCTATGTGAGTGGTACAATTTCTTTCCTTTGTAAACCAAGTAAAAGTGTGTTTTCTGACATATTTCCTTTTCCATTACTTCACTCAAGGCTTTAAATCTCAGGACGAGATTTCTTTAAGGGGGAAAGGCTATAACACCTCTGGTATTATATTAACTAAAATATGCTCAACGTTTCATAGTTTTGAAGATTTTCAAGTTTTGTTGAAAAATCAAAAGTAATTTCAAATACTTGTTTCTAGGGTTTTGTCCCCTTTTCAAATCTGAATTCAAATTTCAAAATCTAGATAGAATTTGAGGATTCCAGTTAAAGGAAAAGTGTAGCTCTTGAAAAGATATGCAAATGATATTTTTGGAGATTTTCAAGTTCTTATATAAATTCTGGAGTAATTTGTATTTTAAAACAAATGGCATTTCTGTAAATAACTCGAACATTAACTAACCCTATCGGCGCCCGCCATGGCCGGCTTCTCATCGTGCGCCGCCGACCACCGCCGCACCTTCCCGGCCACCAGAGCGCTCTCGGACGCGAGAAACTTCACCGTCGTCGTGTCACTCACTCAAGCATCGTTTTCACGCTATAAATAGCGGTCGGACGCCGTCGTTTTTCTTTCTTCTTCCTCCCGCCACTGTCGCCGACGACCTCGCTCCGCCGCCCAAATTCACCGCCGACGCTCCACCTCTGTCCAATTACTATTGCCCAAAGCTCCGCCACTTCTTTACGGTCCTTTTGGGCCAGTTCATGCTTACTCTCCTCACCCGAGCTGCCCATACGCCGCCTTCTTCCCCGCGGCCGGCAAGCCAAGCCGCCGCGCCATCTCCGCCGTTTGCCGTCGCCGGAGGTGAAAATATTTTACCGATGACCCCGCAATCGTGTTCTTCATGTCATCTTGCACCTGATGCGCACCTTGGTTTGAGCAGCGCATTGCCGGAGACCGCTGTGACGCCGTCGTGCCATCGGAGCGCCGCCACCGCCATCACCGCCGTCGACCGCAGCTCAACCCAACCACTCCGGACCTCCATTAATGTGCGCGTCAGCGCCGTGGTGAGCTCCTGCATCTATTTGTGTCATTAATTTCATCAATCGCGTGTCGTAGCCGCCGGCCACCGTAGCTCGCCGCCGGCACGGCCATGCCGCTCCGCCGCGCGCGTTGCCGTTTGAGCCAGGGACATGGAGCGGCCGCATGAAGTTGCCAAACTCGCTTGCCTGAGTGCCCTGCGTCTAACCGTAGCCTTACCGTCACCGAAGATCTCTCCAGTGAGCGACGCCGTCGGGCCGCCGCTCCGCCGAGCCGCCATTTCCGCCGGCATGGGTGCCGCCGCCACTTCCCCGCACCGTTAGCTACCTAGTTCGACTCCTTGTACCAAGATGAGTCCCACGGACCAAGTCCGATCACCGGAGACCTCGCCGTCGGTGAGATATCGCCGGTCAACTCCGGCGGGGTCGACTGTTGACCCAGGAGCACTGTGCCGATTTTCTTTTTCTATTTTTAGAAAATGATTTAAATGCTATTTTCTTTGAAAATTCATAGTAATTCATATATAGCTCCAAAAATTCTAAAAATTTTTGTGAGTGTTCCTTATGATGTCATCTACCTAGAAAAAATATGAAATGCCAAAAATTCTAAAACTGTTGTACTCAGGGTTTGCTTAACCCTTGTTGCAGGTGAGCCTCATGGGCAGGAATGTTTTGCATCCTGCTGCATGACGGTCGTCGAGGAAAGTGACGACGAGTAAAATGTTTAGCTCGTGGGCAGAGCTTTTGTTTAATATTATAACCTACTGCTACTCCACTACTATTATGGTTTGTATAATTCCAACATATGGTTGTAAATATTTGAAACTCAGAGGTTTGTAAACTTATGTTATTATAAGTCTTCCGTTGTTTTACTCCGTCGTATATTATTTATATCAAACTGTTAGAATACTGCAATGTCTCTCTACAATGATTGATCCTGCTTGGAGAATCGTGGATAATTCGGGATTTACCCAACAGACTTCTTAAGTCGTATAGAACACAGTCATGGTTATTTAGAGTCTGTTTAGACAATAATCATGCGTGTGGGCCATATGATTTAGGAGGTTTGTTGAACCCTTGTTGTAGGTGAGCCTCATGGGCAGGAATGCTTCGTATCCTGCTGCATGACCGTCGTCGAGGAAAGTGACGACGAATAGGATATCTCGCTCTTGGGTAGAGCATATAATCAAGGTTGATGTAATAAGTTATATTGTTATTCCACTGCTACTATGATTTGTAATAATTCAACTTATGATTTGTAAGTTGAAACTAAACGGTTTGTAAATTTATGTTATTGTAATCCTTCTGCTCTTTTACTTCGATGTATATTATTTGTATAAAACTGTTGTAATACTGTAATGTCTCTTTGTAATGATTGATCCTGCTCAGAGAATTGTGGATGATTTAGGATTTACCCGACAGACCCTTTTAAGTTTTATGAAACACATTCATGGTTATTTGGAGTCTGTTTAGACAATAATCATGCGTGTAGGCCATATGCTTTAGAAGGTTCTGCCACACCACCGAATAAGCATCGTTAAACTCGAAGAAAGATCATCGAACAGGCCAGCATCGAAAAGGTGATCTAAAGGATGGACGGTAGAGGGCGGGATTGGCTGCACCGTCCTGGCCGTCGGCCCAGTAAGGAGAATGATGCGTCGAAATCGTTGACCTTGCTGCCGGAATGGGAATTCATCGACTGCATCGACATCGAAGGATTGATTTGACTGAGCACAAGGATGATTAATTGATTAAAGGGATGGAAGGGAAGCCAAGCTCGTGTATCCATCTCTTTATATAGGCAGCAACACAGCTCTTTTTGGATTCTAATTGTTGGAGCCGGAGTCGGAGATGAGATATGATCCACTGAATGATTACGATTACGATATGATTTCCGGTCCGGGGATGGGATGGGATGGGATGGAAGGAGAGGACGACGACCAGGGCATGAATATCCGGCGTTTGAGATGACACGACAGCAGTTGTCCGTGCCGGTGTTCGTCCCCGTGCGTGATGCATTCCGCCGCAGGGCGCGGGCGCCCGTCGCCGGCCCGCTTGGCGGCTTCGACACATGCTACAATGTGACCCTTCCCGTGCCGACCGTCAAGTTCATGAGGAATATGTAGCTCACAGTATATTATTCCAACAGTGTATATATCCATCTACAAGCATCCTCCTTGGTGAGGACCGGTGTGGAAAACCAGAAATGTTCTCAGACCTCCTCGCCTACGGACATTTTCTCATACTAGAGGAATAGAATGGAATATTTGGATTTGTCATTACAAACATTTTATCCTCAAAATTTGCAACTCCAAGCAATTTATTTACTCCTAGTATACCCCGATCTATTGTTGTGTTTTTTCACAATATGATCTATGTATTACTATGGTTTTCATATAAGCTATATATTTGATTTATCCCATGGACATTGACTCGCTCAAAGGTCATGTACATGTACTTGTCTTTGTCTCTCTATCAATGTGCCCCTTTCATATGCTACCTGTACTGATTGCAACATTCTACATAACATTTTTTTTGTTTATAATTGTGAGATTATATCCACTGGCTATTCTTGGAGGCATACATGTAAGAATTTTTCAAATATTATATTGTTCGATGTAACAAAGCCCAAGTGAACAAATCTATGAAAATCTATACTAGAACTTGAAGAATTGGAGTATACATTCTAATTCTCTGATGGAGGAGAGGCACTCTGACCTTCTGGCTTCTTGTCTTAATGGCTTCTCTTTTGGAGGGGGGTGGGACTTGGTTATATAGGCTAGTGTGAAGAACTAGAGCCCTCATATCAAACGGACCTTGATCAATGGCGAAGATGCAAACCCTAAGACGATGGATTAACCGACGTAGAAGGTTGTGGCTAACATGTGTGCCTTATGGCCGGCCAACCTAAGCCTATGTCCGCCTGGCCCATCTATCAGGGGTTTAGGATCCGCTTCAGTGGATCGCCTTCTCGTGTCCTCCGGAACCTTCTCAAGTTGGTTGCCATGTAGAATATGCTTGTTAGTTTGGAGTCTTGATTCTCTTTTCCTTTTTCCTATTAAATCCCTGCAAATACAAAGATTCACCAAAACTCTCGGAAATTGTTAGTTTAAACCTAAAGTCTATGATGGTGACCATTTCTCTGCATTATTACAAGTTAAGTTGACGGTTCTTAATGAACGATAACTACTGTCAATAAAAGTGTAGCACAAAAAAATTATTACCCGCTTGTGATGATTGGCTAAGGATTAGAGCAAAAGGCATCTCAAGTTTTGACCAAGTACAACTTTTATAGCCTTCGTATCCTCTCTCCTCCACTAAGTGTTCTTGTGTAGTAACTCATTTTCTTATTATCCTTGGTTACTGCAAACTATATATTTCTTACATATTGTCTTATCTATTGTACATTTTATATAACTATTTCTAATGTTAAATCCAACACGCATTTGTGTTGTACATCTCATAAGCTTTGTCCTCTAATTACCTTAGGAGTGATCAAAGTTTTTTCAGTTTTATAAACCACTTGTAGTACAGTAGGATGGATGTAATTACACAACCATGTTGAATTCATTTTTGAACATATACATAGATCAAAGCGCTGACCTCTTGTAATTATGGAGCACCTGCGATTGCTTAATGTTGGTACCGACATTTTTGATAATAAGGAGTAGATCAGCCGGCCTGCACACAAGCCTATATGGAGCACCTGTGATTGCTTAATGTAGACTTTGTAATTATTTCTTTCCTCTCCTCTTACATGATACTACGATGTACAATAATTCTCCTGCTTGTTTTTCTCATTAAAAAATGATGTTCGTCGAAGCTAATAAAATAGAATGCCCGTCTAGTTCTTGTTTCCAGCAATGCTCTTGGGCCATGTAGCGGTTTCCTTTCCTATTTCCCATCCGGGCCCATACAAGAAACAGATCCAGGCGGGCCTCCGAACAGCCCATGTCTAAACTGCGAGCCCAGGAAAGGTGGGACACAGTATGGGCTATCTTTTTTGAAAGTACTCCTGCACAGTATGGGCTTTACAGAGGCTGGTTTCAGTGCACAAAACCGGCTGCTCGTACGCTACACCAGAGCGGTACGGTCGTCCGTCAGGCGTCAGCAAGTAGCAAGGGCCCCGACGGCCCGGGCTACAGCGAGACCACGCCAGTAGTCACGTGACGGGGGACAGGCACTGCGTCAGGTTATCGTGGCGCAGAACGGCAACCGTACCGTACGGTGGCCTGTGGGGGACTCGCGAGGCGCAGCAAGGAGCCGGACGCCGGAGCTCCGCTCAGCCTCAGCGGGGCGAGCAGCGACAGCAGTCTCTACCCCTAAAACACGATAAAAGGAATCGTTCACCCGGCGAGGTGAAACTTCCCCTCGCAGCGCTTCGCCCGGCTGTAGCCTCGCCTCGGCGTGATAGTGAAACACGCTTCCCCTCGTTCTCGATTCAAAAAGAAAAGGTTTTTTTTTTTTTCTATGCCATCGGAACTTTACGACGTTGGAGTTCTGCCACTGTAATTCGTCGGCGCTTTTCCTGCTGATTCCATCCTTAGTGAGCACCTCCTCTGCCTGCAAGGTGTTCGCTGAAATGCCGCCACATCCAAGAACTTGCTGCTGATCCATTTTTTCCGCCTTCCTTGTGCCCAGCAATGTTGGTGTCCTAGTTGCAATTGTGTGGAAGAAATGACTTCCCTTTCATGTAATGAGTCTTTTGTTAGAAGCTATGTACGTGAAATGCATGTATAGTGTGTGTGTGGCTGTATGTTTCCAGTGAATTGCAATGCAATGAATGAATGTATGTGTTTCAAAAAATTGGAATGAAATTGGAATGTGTGTTTTCAGAAAATTGGAATGAAATTGAATTGTGTCTGTGTTATGGTCGACAAGGCTTCAAGAGTAGCAAGTTACCAAGTGTTGGAGTCGCAGGTTATCAAGAGTTGGAGTAGCAAGTTATTAAGTTGCACATTTGGTCTAAATGACATCTATTTGTGTTATATTCTTATTGCAACGACATATATATGGTACATGTGTTCAGGGAACAATTATTAGAAAATTTCTGGGAACATTCGTTCATCCATCCACGGAAATAATTCTGGGAACATTCATTGAGGCACTACAATTTTGGAATGGCATATATGGCCTTATGATATGTACTGGCCTATATGGCTTTACAATCTGAACCTGATCTGTATTGGCCTAAATGGCTTCGTGATGGCCTAAAATGGCATATATTTCAGCTCTGGGAACATTGAAATATAACACAATTCTAGGAACACTTATTCATCGAAGCAAAACACAATTCTGGAACATTTCATTCATTGAAGCAAGACACAATTCTGGGAACATTTCACTCATTGAAGCAAAACACAATTCTCGGAAACATACAATCACAACACACTGGTCATTTAAACGAAAGGGAAGTCATTACTTCCACACAACCAACACCCACTATTGTCATTTACATATAAGGGAAGTCATTACTTCCAGACAACCACGACCATTGGCACGACAACGGCTTCTGGGCACAACGGCGTCAGAGAAATTGGATCAACAAGTAGTCCTGGGATGTGTCGGCATTTCATCGAACACCTTGCAGGCAGAGGAGGTGGCCACCATGGATGAAACCGCCCCTGGCCGTGATGACGCCTAGCGGCGAGATCAACACAGAGAAACAGGACAGGAGGATGCCGCGGACGGAATCAGCAGGAAACGCGACCGACGAAGTCGAAGAAAGCCGGCGGCGGGGTGAAGTCTGTCCACGGGCGGCACGACCGTCGCGAGCAGAGGCGCAGGTGTCAAGCGCAGGCGCAGCTTGCGCGAGCTGTGAGGGCGCTGAGGCGATGGGGGCGACGGCGGGAGTGGCGAGCTTGGGCGGGCGATGGAGCCACGGCTGGGGGCGCAGGGCACGGCGTACGCGGGTGTGAGTTGCGACGTCTGGAGACACAACGAGAGGAGCCACGGCTGGCTTCTAATGCGAACGGAGGGCATCTCGTCCATACGCAATGTGTGTATGCTTTCGTATACCTGACGGTGGGCCCAACCATCCTGAATACGTAGAAAATAACGTGTATTGGATAGTTGGAGAACTGCAACGCACTTATAATGCAAGACTATCACAGAGTCTAAGACTATTTATTACTTATAGTATTTTGTTAATATTATAATATATTTATTAAGAAAAGAGAAAAAAAAAAGAAAACTCTAAGTCTTATTTAAACTTTAAATACATAAAATTTTAGATAATTAATAAGTTTAGACTTTACAAATGATCTAACGGCGTATCTCGTATTACGAACTGTATTGGCATAACTGCAAAGTTGTAAAATTACGATGGCACGATAAAAAAAAACCCAAAAGAAAAGGGTGCCGGCTTCCCCTCGCTCTCGAGCTCGACCAGACCCGGCGCTCCCCGTCCCTCGCTCACGGATTCGAAGCAGCACGGCGCGCCGCCGCCGCCCCCATCTGTCGCGCCGGCGCTCCCTCGTCCGGACGCAGCCCTCCACACCGCCCACCTCCGGCCGCCGCCCTCCGCGCCGCAGCTGCTCAGTCTCTCGGAGCAAGCCCTGAGCAGCGATGCCGAGCCCGGCTTTCGCCCCCGCCCTACACTCGGCGGCCAAGTGCGCCGCCAACGCCCCTTCTTGGCCGGGCCGAACCGCCGCTCGCCCGCGCCCACCGCCGCAGCAGCACGTCGCTCCGCCTCCGCCTCCATCCGTCGTGCCCGTCAACGGATCCAGCGGCGAGGACGCACGCCGCAGCCCTCCGCGCCGACTCCCTCCGCCTTCCGCGCCTTTGGGTCAAGCGCGTGGACCGAGTCCTACTCCGTCACGGTAGGAGCTGAGGCCACCTCCGCGCCGCCACAGACCAGGCGCGCGGACCGAGCCCTGCTCCGTCACGTCTGGAGCTGAGGCCACCTCCGCCGCTGCCACAAACCAGGCGCGCGGGTCGGCCCATCAGCAGGTCTTCGTCCACCAACAGGTATGCCCACCCCTTCTCTTCCCTTTATGCAGAGTGAATTTCCTTTAGACAAAAATGAACCATGTTTAGTTGGGAGAGATGGCAGAGCATGCCATTGTCAGTCCCCTGAATGGATTCTTCCTTGCACTAACATGTTCATGTTGGGCGCAATGTTGGGCACATTGGGCTTTGACACCTGGAATTGGTTCATTCTTCAGGTCTCTTGTCTTTCCACATAAAATGGCTGAATTTGGAGTGAGTTGTTAGAAGCATGTTTTTCAGCTCAAGTTTAGTGAATTATAAACAACCTGTTTGCAACTCAAGCAGGTTTTTGCATTGTTATTTTTATTATACAACACTCTGTTATGCAACTCAAGCAGGTTTTTGCATTGTTATTTTTAGTATACAACACTTTGTTATGCAACTCAAGCAGGTTTGCTACTGTAGCTCTATTATGACTATGCTCTCGCATTGACAGATACATAGAACATGATTGCTTCCACTGATACTTGAAAGGAGACTGATGCATTTAGTTTGATAGGAGACCAATGCATTAAGTTTGTAGTCCTTTGTTATGGGGTATTGTTCTGAAACGATTCCCAACCAGAAGCCTAAACATGCAGAACCTAAACCTGGTTATGGATTTGTAATGGTATGATTGGGTGGCTGCTTTACAACAGTGTATCTTTCTGTTATTTTTCATTATTGTTTAAAAACCCGTGCTTTTAATCACATGATGACAGTATGTAATATAATGAAGATTCTTATATTCATTTTGAATTAAATAGCACCTGACAAAAGTACTATGGTTCGGATATGAACATGATTGTCCCTGCAACCAAAATGATATGCTCTCAGAACTTATTTGGCCTTGCTTTTCTTATGTTCAACACGATCTTTGTCTGCATTTGCTGCAATACGCCCCAATTCAACTTTTCGTGGTGCCAATAACATATCAACTTCTGAAGGATATTAAGGTATGCAATGTACATGCAAAATTCTTTTGAGTGTGTCATGCCAACTCTGTGGAACAATTTCCTTTGTTTTATTGCTCTTGCTGGCACAATGGCACGGGTGGCAAGAGGATGCAAGTTATCTGCACAAGTATTCCAATGCATCTCCCATGTATTTTATTTTTCTCAAATGAACATTAGAGCTGGGTACCGGTCCTGTCATGGTGTAAGTGCAACAAGCTATTTCTAGGATTACTGTGGGTTAAGCTCTTGGCATTTCAGTTTTACGTGTTTTTTTTAGAATCAACGACTTGTGCCCTTGAATAGACTGTTTTATAGGTCTCCGAATGGATTGTGCGAGAACCATTTTCAGTTGGATCCATCTATGGCTCCTCCACTCCTGCTTGTTTCAGTTTCCTTGCCAGCTACTACTGCTCGAGGGACGCTCTTATGGTGTTTGATGAAATGACTCTTAAGCCATTGTAACCATATTTGAGGTTCATGACAGCAGTGTCTGGTAGGGACATGGACCATAATCCAAAACCAGGTTGTAGTTGTTACTTTTTTTTGCTAGACATAGAGTAAAATCACAAACCTGATTTCTCAAACGTAAAAACTTAAGCCGACAATAGTGACACCTCTGCCATTCCTTGGAAATCATGGTCTTGCATAAATAAATGTTGAACAAATCCAGTGGAGGAGTTGACAAACTGAATAGATAATGTGTCATCGATTGATGAAATTGCTTAGTTTTTCATTTAAAATCTGACATGGATATACACAGATGCATGTTCGGGGACGGGATGATGCGGCAATGTCAAGCAGCACGCAGGTGTTGCCGGGATTATGAATCACTGTAGCCAGTAATGGAACGAAAGGCATTTTGCTGCAATACCTAGATGATGCTCAAGAGCCTGGCATCAATGAATATGTGAAAGCAAAGTTTCCTATTTTTGACAATGTAAGCAATTTGACCTATGAGATTTCCTTTTGCAGTAACTAACATAATATGGATTCAGAGTTTTCTATCATACATCTGAATATGTTAAATAAAAACAACCCTCTGCTATCTCATTGGGATTTTGTTATAATCAAATTGATTGGACCAGACAAATATGTGAATAGAGTAGGAAATTTAAACATTCATAACCACCTATTGTAATAGTATTCTGATAGTATAGGATTGACTCTCTAGCATGTTTTTGGAACTGAAATGTGTCAGTCGACGACCCATGTCCAGTGAATTAAATTGGTTACCATATCTAGATCATCTATGGTCTCCTTCAATTTCAGTACACTGGACACATACTTTTTCCCCTGTTCTGTTAGACCATATGTTGAGTGCATCTTTTTGCATAGTGACAACCGACAAGTAAGTCCTATGTTAGGAAAATAGAGCTGGAATTGGTGTAATGCCAGGCATACCTGATACCTGTTTTGGTGTGTGTTGGGTACATAGCATGTGGGTGTGAGCTTGTTTGACATCCTCACCACCTTTTGCCCAGATAATGTGTGAGCTATGACTGTTATCAGTATGCTCGTCATTTTTATATTGGAAATATCTAAAAACTTGACCTTGTTCTATTGCTGTTGAGCGCAAATATTTATATGAACTTGCAGAGCATCTAAGAGTGAGTAGGTGGTGAAATCCTGTGAATGCTTATGTTCACCAATAGATGCAGGAACGGGCTCGATCATAGATGACAAGCAAGTCCTGTATAGAGGCTACAGCCACATGCTACTTTGTGTGCTCGAATAAAAAACTTGGAACAAGAATGTTGACCACTGCTTTAACATTCAGCTTTCAACAAATACTAATTACATGTTTGGTCGCCTATCCATCCATGTATGGAGTCGGAAGAATTCCATAATAGCAATGCTCATCATTGCAGAATAATATATGAGTTGTTACAGAACAATTTGATTTGCTCAATTTTTGATTGTATAGACACTACACTTTATTTAGTTTGTTTGCATACATGTATATGACCTCGACTTTATTTTCAACACTATATGATCATCGAAGAAATTAGCGCATCCCAGACCTATTTTTTTGGTCTTTAATTTGCAAATTGAGTAGCACCACAAGTTTAAGGGCAAACAGAGCAGGCATAAAGTGCAGAATTTTTTGTCTGTGGGTTGTCCCTGATACTTACCAATTGCTTTTCTTTTCCTGCATTGGTGAAAGAACATGCACGTTTCACCAACTACGGCTCTCAGATATTATCAACTCAATCAAGAACTCAAATAATCAGTTATCTTCTGGTATGAGAAAAATGAAATATATATTGACCTTAGACATTTTTTTCATCATTTCACAAAACTATTGATCAAAATAATTTTGCTCTGCCTTTCAAGCCATATATGGTGAAAACGGACAAGGTTAGATCTTGAAGGTCTCACGCTATCGGAGTCTGATTTCTTATACTGCAACAATTTTTTGTGTCAAAATTATACTGCAACAAATTTGGAGCAGCTCTTCCATAAATTTGGCAAATTGAAGATGTTGCTACCAAGACAAGGTAATAAAGGAGCAAGGGCTCAGCAATTGTGGTCATGGTCACCATAGAAGCTGCAGTTACGTTTCTCGGCACTTTAATATTGGAGAGCATTCTACATTCAGACTAAGAAGAATAGTGACTTGTCACTTGTGAGATCAGTTATCAGGGCTATGATTTTTGTGTTAGTGTTACTTTGATCAGAATCTGGCTACCACCTCTGTGTAGGCTGCATCCTTCACTGATATAAATGTATTGATCAATACATGGAAGGTCTTGGTGATTTTTTCTTAGTTACCCACTACTTATCCTTTGTGAAGACTTATATGTAATATTATGCTTGTAATATCTTATATGTTATTTGTAATTACGTTTTTCCGTGCATTGGAAGCGGATAGGACCGGCCCAGTGCAGCGAAGCAAGCGCTGTCCGCTACGCTCCCTAGGCTGTCCGTGTGCCCGCCTCGGCGTGCACTAGGCCGACGAGGCCCATTCGGCCGCAGGACCAGTAGCGGGCCGGCCTGCTGACACTCCTGAGCGGCTGAGCCCGGTCTGAACCGATGCACATCCATCCAGACATGTCCGCGGTGCATGCGGCTCGCGGTGCCTCGTCAGAGCGGTTGGATCGAGGGCGATGGCGACACGAGATGACGAGTCAGCTGTCGGGCTTTGAAACGGGCGTCGCGGTGACCGTCGTCCACTGAAGAATGCAAAGGGGGAAAGCAATGTGCGAAACAATCGTTGGCACAACTACGCCGAATCCTGCAGAACGTTTGTTAGGACGAAGTCAGTAACAGGGAACTTCCAGAGATCACGGTCCGTTAATTTACCAAGATTTCTAGCACAAACAAAAGCATAGCCATGAATTCCCAGATCCCTGAGTGGCTTCAGAGGCAGATCAAATGGCATGTCTGCAAAGGCTGTCACTGCTAAGTCACCTCCAAGACCATTTAGCTCCGGAGAAGTGGAAGTGACAATAAAACTATTGGAGTCATGTATTCTGAATTCTGCAAGTCCTCTTGTGTTGAAGCCTAATAGTGAAGGCCCATTATGACGTTTTGCGGATTCAAATAGTGGAGTTTTCTTATAAGTAAATTCTCAAGCATGGCATGCGTCAGCTGTGCTTTCTGATTGAGCTCTTTACTGGTAATAAGCATGACATTAGTGAGCTACTATATTAAAACAAAAAGGCATTCCCCAACATTACAGTGATCCTTTATTTGCAAGAGAAGAGATAGCATCCATCCATGGGAAATATACAACATAAACAAAGCAAATACTTACGCCCGATAACACATATGTAATTTGTTAGTAAGAAGTCATGCCATCGCCACTCTTGCCATATCGCTCGCGTAGCTGTAGGGTCGAGATGCACCACTGCTGCTTATAGGTGCCACCCTTCCTACTTTTTGTGATTTGTGATGCATATCATTTATGCAATCTAGACTTGTAGCCATCTTAAGGTCTCTCATCATCACATCGCATAATGTACTTTCCACGGCGTTTATAGAGTGTCGGTATGTATTCTAGTTAGATAAGTTTGTTTTGTCACACTAGTTTTAGGTACCGCTAGTTTAGTGTCATTTAACTAACACGGTCATTGGACTGCCCATCTGGTTTTAAAGCGCGCTTCACCACTATTTTTTAGAAACGCTCACCTTCCTAATTTATTCAAGTATTCAAAAATGGAAATACAAACACCATCTCGTTAATGAGCTTCTAGCAAGTCTATAGAATCAAACAATTGTGCCCTTCATTTGATACGTCAAAAAATCTAGCTATAGGTACGCATATAACCTCCTTTCATATTCCTTATGACGTTGGCACAATCCCCTGCTAAACAAAGCTTCTAGACATGAATATCCTCAGCTAGAGCCAAACCTTCTATACATGTGAGAGCCAAACCTTCTATACATGTGAGAGCTTTAGTTGTTGATGTTCCCAAAAAGTTTCTAGCACTATCACGAGCTATAGGAGCCACCAGCCATCGCCAAAATATCTGAATCCTTGGAGAAAGACGCATCAACATTTATCTTAGTGAACCTAGTTGGAGGAGAAATCCAACCTGGTGGCATCATCTGAACATCCTACTTCTGGATCAAGTTTGGTTTTGGCTGCTCTAGTTCAGCTATATATTTATCGACAAAACAATTTATCGACGGTGGACTTTGGAATATATTCCCACGTAACGCTTTCTGGCGTGCATGCAAAATTGCCCACAGTGTGACCATAACTCGTATAAGATTATCATGCGGTAGTGTATCCATTACCTCTGCTAGCCATCCTCGGGCATCTCAATGTTTCTTTTGGCTTAGTAATTCTATGACATCTCCTTGTTCCAGCACCCGAACACATCTAGTCCATATGACATATGGGCCAATCCTCCCCTCTAGAAGGGACCCAATATGGGTTAGTGTAGTAGCTTGTGTCACCCCCACACTGAAAGGCAACTTTTTAAATTTTAGTTGCCTTTATATAGTGCCAGGGTATGGGGCAAAAGGGTCTCTCTCCCTATCACTCATCTATAAACTGCTGCCACCTCTCTCCTTTCTACTCACTCTCTAACCTATTCAGAACCCAAGTTTCAACAATTTTTAATCTAACTCTATACTAATTTTGATTCTGAGTTTCTAGTTTCAACACCTTGTAGAATGGTTATAGACTTTCATGATTCATAAACTCTTTAATAGAATAACTACAATAATTGTTAATCTAATTTTATGTTAACCCTTTGTAGATTAGTTGAAGAATTTAATCATGGACTTTCATGATTCGTAAACTCTTTTACTAGAATAGTAAGTTTTATATGTGACATCCATATATAGATTATGATACATTATTATTAGAAATTTATCTTAGTCTACCAATCCCATCTCAATCCCTAATCTAGATCCAGATCAATCGGAAGGATGAGAAGGCGGTTGTTCCCGAGGCATGCAAGCATCCTCCTTGGCGACGATCGCTACGACGAACCGGAGGTGTTTGCAGACCTCCTCGCCTACAGATGCGTCGTCAGGCCGCGCGAGGAGGCGGAAGAGACGGCGGCGTCGGGGACGATGGGGCACTGGGAGCTCACCTGGAGGGGCGCCCCGCTTGTCGTTTACGATATCAGGCTCGTCGAGGCCGTCGGCGCCATGACCCTAAACCCGATGGACGTCTCGGAGAGCGTTAGCATGGTCGCCATCAGCAAGGTCCTAGAGGAGCACCCGGGGCCCGTGGGCTGCCTGCGCCTCTAGTCCCCGTCAAGTTGCCCCTCGCCTAATGTGGTTGCGGGATGGATGGACCGTCTCCAGGCCATGAAAGGGGAGGACAGCCTACGAGAGCTGGTGGTGGTCAACACGAACCGGCCCAAGAACGAGAAGGACAACCACGACTAGTCCAAGAACGGCATCTTCCCCTTGTGGTGTCTCCCTTGCGGCCTCACAAGTTTGACACTCTGTTTCTTCTATCTTAGACCCTTGGCTGTCCATGACTAGTCCAAGAACTAAAGGAGCTAAGGCTCATAAGGTGCTATTTCTCCGGCCACACGCTGTCAGCGATGATCTCCGAGTTGTGTTGTGTCAAGACTCTGGTGCTCGGGCACTGCGAGCTCACCAGCGGTGCCAACACAGATGGATTTAGGATTGTTGTTTTTCTCCACTATCTGAAGATTTTCACGCAGATCACGATGTACACGCACAATAGTAGCTTCTAGATTTGTGGCTCACAACTGCTCACTGAGTTCAGCAATATGGTGCTGGATCTCAGACTTCTCACACTCCAATTCTTTAGATAGCAACCGTGTCATGGATTTTCTTCTCTTGTTCTTCACGTGCTTCATGAAGCTGCCATACACGTACATTCTTAAGGGTCATCTAGGTGGCTTACATGATCCTCCGGGGAGGTATTCTTCTGGGATGCAGTTTCAAGTAGTTGCTTCAGGGAAGCAACTTGAGCTTCAGTTTCAGTTTGTTCCCAACCTACAAATAAAGAAAAAAAAAAACAATATTCAATTCAGTACATTCTTATGATAGCATTTTAATCTTCACCTGAAGAAGTTGCATAACAAATTAATGCAATAAATTTCATCTTTGTTTAGCCAAGTTGACTTCATCGCATGTGAGTTTGATTCTATAAAATGGACAGGGACTATTGAGCAACCCTAACTCTAACTTGTCCCGCTACCATGGCGAGAGCAGGACCACCGGCATGGAACCATTTGTCCGGATCATCAGGAACACCCTGAGCAGGTTGCCGCCGGCGCCGAGGTCGAGGGTCACGATGCGCGTCGTGGGGGTGACTCTCATGTCGTATTTCTCATGACGGGAGATGGATCGGTCTCGTGTATAGATGAGATGGCAGAAGGGCAATACATTCATTAGAAGAAAAGACATGTATTTTGAAGATGAGAAAAAAGGTTAAAAGTATCAAAATGTCATTAGAGCTTATTACCGATGTTTGGAGTCCTATTTTATAGCCAACGTTAGGAATCCTATTATAAAGAAACCACTTGTTTGGAGCACTATAATATCGAGTTTCTCAACTCCTTCAGTTGCTCTGATCTAGGGAAAAATGAATGGATTTTTTTCTTTTTCTTTTTTTATCGAGGAAGGAAAGGGGAAAAAATGAATGGATGGGCGCTATCCCAAGGTGCGTAGAGGTGGTGGGCATAGATAGAGTGGTTTCTTTCCCTATTTTTTCAGCCCAGCCCATACAAAAACAGTTCCAAGCAGGCCCAGGCCTGCTAACGAGTTGAAATCCCATCCCACACCTAACGCAGCCCATATAATGGCCCGCCTTTCTTGTATGGGCCTCTAAACCGCGAGCCCAAGAAAGGTGAGGCGCCTTTCTTGTATAGGCCTCCAGCACCACCGCGCCTGTGCGGACGCTACACCAGCCTGTCTGTGACCGCAGCCAGAGCAGAGCGGTACCGTCGTCCGTCAGGCGTCAGCGAGTAGCAAGGTCTCCCGGCCGGCCGGCGGTCACGTGACGGGGGACAGGCACTGAGTCAGGTTATCGTGGCGCAGAAACTGCGACCGTACCGTACGGTGGCCGGTGGGGGACTCGCGAGGCGCAGCAACGAGCCGGACGCCGGAGCTTCGCTCAGCGTCAGCGGGTCCGGAGCAGCGGCAGCAGTAAATAAAGAGAAGGCTAAGCGGACAGGACGTGGCCCAGCGCAGGCGCAGCGCTCCATTAGGCTGTCTCATGTGCATACTGCATCGGCGTGCACCAGGCCGACGAGGCCCATTCAGCCGCAGGACCAGCGGCAGCAGCAGCGGGCCGCTCGGCTGCATCCCGCAGGCCTGGCCTGCTGACACTCCTCCTGAGCGGCTGAGCCCAGTGTGAACCGATGCACATCCATCTGGACATGTCCGCCGCGGCGCCTCGTCAGGCACCGGTGCGTGGCGTGGGATCGGGCGGGCACGCGCGAAGTGGAGCGAAGGAGCGGTTGACTCGAGGGCGATGGCGACACGAGACGAGGGGTCAGCGGGGCTTCGAAACGGGCGTCACCGCGTCGGCGTCGGCGTCGTCCGTCGCCCACAGAAGCGAGACGGCGCGCAAGTGGGTGGGGCCGCGCGCACGCGGCTCCGTCGCGGGCGGCGGACGTGTCGGCGTTCGGGGAGGAGGCGACGAGGCGGGCTGCGGCTGGCCAGTGGGCACGGCAGCCGCTGCTTTCATTAAATATTAAATAAACAAACGGCGTCGGGGCTCGGGGCGTGGCCTGCCTCTGCCAGCTCTGCGAGTTCTGCCACTACGCCGCCTGTGTGCCTGCGGCTGTGGGCACTGCCCGCGCCAGGGTTTAGTTATTGTGGTAGTTGTCCGGCTGCGGCGTGGCTGGCTGTCCGCTTGTCCCTGCCGGTCCCGATGCCAGAAAGCCCCCGCAGGCTGCCCTCTTTCGCCTGCCCGCGCGGGGCTCGATGCGCTGCTTGCTGCTCGGAAACCGCGGCGCCCAAAGACACGCGCCTGCCGTGCCGCTCCGCTTCTCCCGTCCCGTCTCCGTGCCCCGCTTGCACGCCTCCCCGTCTGGGCTGTGGCCTCTGCGGCGCGCCGAAAGTTTCTCTCTTTCCCCAAGTCTGGGTTGGGCCCCATCCGCTTACACTCTGTGCTTGCAAATTGCAAGCCGAAGCACGGCTTAGGGCTTGTTTAGTTGGTGACAAAATTCAAAATGTTAGAATGCGAACTCCCGGAGCATTTTTGTTTATATTTGATAAATATTGTCTAATCATAAACTAACTAAGCTCAAAAGATTCGTCTCGTGATTTAGAAACAAGCTATATAATTAGTTATTTTTTTATCTATATTTACTGCTACATGCATGTGTCCCTAGGTTGATGTGACACAGAGAGAGAGTGAAAAAAGTTAGAACTTTAAAGAGAAACTTCTTTCACTCTCTTCGTCACGTCAATTTTTAGCCGCTTATATGAAACATTGAATTAACAAATATAAATAAAAGCGTCACGGTGCTCGGTATTATTAAAGTGCACTCGAAGCAAAGGATCCGATGATGCCCGTGCCCATACCCATACAAAGAGAAGAAGCTTCAGTGCTTCAGCCTTGAGTGGATGGACGCATGACATGACGCACCCAATAATTGCCAGATCCATGTCGCCGTGTCCGTGTCTACTACCTAGTAGTACACACTTGTGCGTTTCTCGGAGCCAGACTTGTGAGCGAGTGAGCAGTAGAGCAGGGTGTCGGCGAGCCACACGCCGCGGCGCCAGCGGCTGAATCTTTTCTTGCCTTGTCCCGTCACCACTCACGGGCTCACGGCTCCACCACTTCGCTACACGCTTTTGCGGCATGTACAGCAGCAATCTCTACCCGGTCGATCCGTGCCCATCATTTCTAAACCCCTGCAAATCTTTGGCTATGCACCCACCAGCACAATCTAGAGGATGATGCAGTCTGCTACTCCATCATGCATCCATGCATGCCGACGAAGGCAAGTGGTCGTAAGCGTCGCCGCTCGATGCTTGAAACCTATATTACTAGTAGTACTTACGGGCTCGTCGATACTACTAGTTTGAAACACGTTGAAGTTGGGTTATTCGTACTGCTGTCTGAACGCAGCTCAGGCGATATCCACCATGGTCGAGGTAGGAGTACTCCGTACGTACTCTACGCGTCCACACCGGCTGTTATCGGATGGCATGGGCGCATGGCAGCAGCGTAGAAGACCAAGGTGAATGAATGCGCCTCGTTCGTCGAAACGGGCAAAGTCGTCACATGCCGCCACGAAATGAAAGCGCGCGCCATGGTCTGAACCTGACCGGCCGACGCCGGCCTCGATAGCAAGATGCCTTCCAGTTCCTCAGCGCTTTCCCTTTCCCCTCATCTCGAACACCTTTCCCCGGCCGCCATCCCGATCGGCGACACTTGGGCGCTTGCGTCGTCCTTCGATCGGGCTCGCCGCCCAAGAGCGGGGGCTCGCTGGCTGCACCTGCACGCCGGCCGGGAAGGAGGGGCTCGCCCCCTCTCGTCTCGGCCTGGAGTCCTGGACCCTTGTTATTTTTTTATTACAGTGGCTTCTTGCTGATGATCAGTAATAATTGCAATGGACCAGGCAGGCTCCGAGTCAGACACGATGCTGATGACCGTCGTCTCTTTCGGCCCAGATTAATTGTTAGCCGGGCAGAAATGCTCGTGGTCTCGGTCTGCAGAACTACACGTAGTACACCACGTAGTACTAGTGTGTAGAACTACACGTCAAGAAGATACCCCATCAGATCTCTGGTACTGGTGCCGAGTACGTACTTGCTAGGAGTACGTACGTACACCACGTAGTACTAGTGTGTAGAACTACACGTCATCATCCAACACACAAGACAACACACAGGCAACTTTAGGATCCGGTGAAAATGGCATAAAAAAGACTTTCTACTACAGCGCGCACCGAATCCGAAGCAGAGGTTTGAGACGGCCAGTCGGCGGACAGAGTTCCACCAAACTACCCTTTAATACTGCACCGGTGGTAATTGTAAGCAACCAGGATATCGAGGAAGCGTTATCACCTCATAGAAGATAATAGTCCTCTTCGTGGCTTATAAGAAATAACCATGAAAAACTGGATTTGCTGTGAGATAAGTAGCTCCAATATTATTACACCACAAACGTGCTGCAGATGGAGATTGCACTCCTAATTCTTTAAGAAGAGATTGTATCCAAATAACTTCTGCAGTAGCATTTGCTAAAGCTTTATACTTAGCCTCTGTACTTGACCTTGAAACAGTGGCTTGTTTTCTTGCACTCCATGACACAAGATTGCTTCCAATGAAGATTGCAAATCCACCAGTGGACCTTCTATCATCAATGTCTCCTGCCCAGTCTGCATCAGAAAATGCACTCACAAGCATAGACTGTGATTTTCTTATATTCATACCAATATCAACTGTAAACTTGAGATATCTCAATATTCTTTTGACTGCAGACCAATGTGCTGTGGTAGGACAGTGCAAGAACTGACAAACCTTATTTACTACAAAAGAAATATCTGGACGAGTTAATGTTAAATATTACAATGCTCCAACAATGCTCCTGTAACGTGTTGCATCCTCTGATCCAAGCGGTTCACCTTCTTCTATACTTAATTTTTCAGAGACGAATAGAGGAGTAATCACAGGCTTACAATGTGACATTCCCACTCGCTTGATAACATCTGAGGCATATTTACTTTGTGATAAATGAATACCATCACGTACCTGATTTACCTCTATCCCAAGGAAGTAATGCAAATTTCCCAAGTCCTTGAGTGTGAAGTCTGACTTGAGATTCTTAAGTAGGGCTGCCACGGCATCAGAAGATGAACTGACCACTATTATGTCATCCACATAGATCAACAAATACATAATAATATTCCCTTTGTTGAACATAAATAATAAAGTATCAGCTCTAGATGGATGAAAACCAAGTTGTTATAGTTTGTTACTCAGTCTTGAGTGCCATGCTCTGGGGGCTTGTTTCAAGCCATATATTGCTTTATCTAGCTTGCAGACATAGTGAGGGAATTTCTTGCTCTCGTAACCTGGTGGCTGTCTCATGTAGACGTCCTCCTCAAGAACACCATGCAGAAATGCGTTCTTTACATCTAGCTGCCTCATGCACCAACCCCTGGAAACAGCTATGGACAAAACCACTCTGATAGTAGCAGCTTTAACAACAGGACTAAAAGTATCCTCATAATCTATCCCATACCTTTGCTTAAAGCCCTTTGCTACCAAGCGTGCTTGGTATCTATCTATACTCTCATGTGCTTTCCTTTTAATCTTGTATACCCATTTACAGTCAATAAGATTTCTTCCTTCTTTAGGTGGGACAAGATGCCAAGTTTTATTTTATTCTAGAGCACTATATTCCTCATCCATAGCCATCTTCCAATTTTTATTATCTAGTGCTTCGATCAAATCCTGCGGTTCACCATTAGCAGCTAGGAGACCATACCTTATTGTCCCATTGGTATATATTTTAGGTTTCCTGATGCCGCTTTGTAGCCTGGTGTGTGCCCGCTCTGCAATGGGTTCATGCACGGTAGGTCCAACATCCGCATGCGGATTATTCTGCTCAGGCTCGGGCGGGCAGGTAGGATTCGCCCGCGTGGACGTTGTCGGCGGCCCGTGACCAGTACAGCGCATGCGGCGCGCATCGTTATCCTCTGCTGCCGACGTGTTGAGGTGCATGTCACCCGAACCAGACGCGTGGCCGGTGCGTGTCACAGATTCTGGTGCAAGTCCAGGAGAGGATCCTGGTGCTGTCTGCGACTCTAATCCTGACAGCAATTCGCCAGAGAAATCCTCTCTGATTTCCTCCGTTATTTCCTGCAGATCACCATCATTGTCTTCCAAAATAGAATCGTTAGATGCAGAATTTGAACCATTAGTCAACATGTGATCAACTGTATTAGTATCCCCCGGATGATCCATGTGTGCTGGTGGAAGGAAAAGATGTGGCAGGTGATTAATTTCTTCACGTAGTTGGGCACCGGCGTTGGATTGTAGGGCAAGAAAGGGAAAAACCGACTCATCAAAGACAACGTCTCTAGAGATGTAGACGCGTCCCGTGTTTACATCAAGACATTTATAGCCTTTGTGGGATGAACTGTACCCAAGAAAAACGCACTGCTTAGAACGGAAAGCAAGTTTACTAGTGTTGTATGGTCTAAGATTTGGCCAACACGCGCATCCAAAAACTCTAAGAAAATCATAATCAGGTTTCTTGTGAAACAAACGCTCAAAAGGAGTAGCAAAATTGAGAACCTTAGAAGGAGTGCGATTTATAAGATAGGTAGCTGTAGCAAAAGCTTCATCCCAAAATTTCAAAGGCATAGATGCATGAGCAAGAAGAGACAAGCCAACTTCAACAATGTGTCTATGTTTACGCTCAGCTGGTCCATTCTGCTGATGAGCATGGGGACAAGAGACTAGATGTGTAACGCCGGTTTTGATAAAAAAAGAATTAAATTTTTGATACTCTCCACCCCAATCTGTTTGAACAGCAATAATTTTTATGTCAAACATGCGCTCAACCATATTCTGAAAATCATGAAATTTTTGGAAGACTTCAGATTTGAAACGAAGCAAATAAATCCAGGTGAATTTACTATAGTCATCAATGAAACTGACATAGTACTTATTTCTGCCAACAGAATTTGCGGCAGGACCCCATACATCTGAAAAGACAAGTTCTAGTGGTTTAGATGAAACACTAGAAGACACTAGATACGGAAGCTGATGACTCTTAGCCTGTTGACAGGCATCACAGACAGAACTCTTATTTGTTTCACCTGAACACAAAAGATTATTGCTGCTAATGACTCTTTGAACTATCTGAAACGAAGGATGACCAAGGTGGTTATGCCACCGTTCAGGGGAGGATCTGGTGGCACCAAAAACACCTTTCTTCGAGTACCCGTGAGAAATAGGGTAGAGGCCATTCCTACATCTACCCTCGAGCTGAGTCCTCTTCGTTTCCTGATTTTTAACAAAAAAACGATTTGGATGAAATTCAAGGTAGGCATGATTATCAGTAGCAAGGCGATGAACAGAGATTAGATTCTTATTAGCAGTGGGTACATGAAGAACACGTTTAAGGAATAAATTGCGATTAGGGGTACTAATAACAGTATGACCAATGTGACTAATGTTCATACCTGCACCATTCGCAGTCTGGATTTGATCCTTCCCTTTGTACTTCTCCCTCATGGATAGCTTCTCCAAATCTCCTATGATGTGATCTGTGGCGCCGGTGTCAGTGTACCAATTTGTGTCAACACTATACCCATAGGTCGCTGACGACGCATTCTTTTGAGTTGATGTGTATTCCTCATCAAACCGGTACCAGCAGTCGAGCGCGGTGTGGCCGAACTTGTCGCAGACTTGGCACTGCGGCTTGTCGTCGCTGTAGTTGCCTCGTCCTCCAGCACCGCGCCCTCCAGGTGGACCACGGCCACGGCCCCCAGCGCGACCACGACCTCCTCCACGGTCGCGCTGGTTGTAACTGCCGCGACTGTTTCCTCCACGACCATGTTTGGCCGAGTTTGCAGATCCTTGGGATCCACCGCCGTGCATGAGCTCCATCCTGTGCTCAAAGCTTAACAGCTGGGAGATCAGATCTCCAACTGTTATTGGTTCAACCCGTGCTCCTACTGCCGTGACGACAGGGTTGAATTCCTCATCAAGACCGACCAAAATATATGTGACCAGTTCTTTATCTTCTATCCTCTTCCCAGCAAAATTCATCTCATCTGCAAGCTGTTTTATCTTCCCAACGTACTCAGTAATGGTCATGTTACCTTTCCGAGTCGTTGCAAGAGCGATCCTAGTGTTGATCGCCCATGCGCGTGAGGCCGATGCATGCATCCCTTCAAGCGCAGCATACACCTTCTGTGGAGACTTGAGCGTCGCTACCTGCGACATGACTTCCCGTGACAGTGAAGTCATCAGGAAGCCGAGTACTTGCTGCTCCTGGGCCTTCCAGGCAGCGTACTCGGGATTGAGCACCTTCTTCCCCTTGTCGTCATCCTCGGGTTCTAGTTCAACCGGCGGCGGGACGTTGGTGCCATCAGCAAACCCGTACAGCTGCGCTCCTTGCAGCAGGGGATCAACCTGTGCCTTCCACAAGGCAAAGTTGTTCTTGTTCAACTTTTCGGTGATGGGAACACCCAACAGGGGAGACGCCAGGGGTGAGGCAAACGCCATGGATGACGAGCGCCTGGGTGTTTCGGCTAGATGTATTAGGAGGTGGCTCTGATTACCATGTAAGCAACCAAGATATTGAAGAAGCGTTCTCACCTCATCCGAGGCCGCGTACCTTTGTTAATATATGGAGAGAATAGTCCTCTCCGTGGCTTACAAGAAACAACCAGGAAACATCTCGAGACATGCGCTGCATCTCTATCTAAATATGGTTACAACAAATCATATTCTATCTTTTCTAATCTATTTACTTAGCGCACAAGCTTCCTAGAGTTTCCTGGTTTTGTTACATCATGAATATCTTATACTATCTAAAAGTAATGACAAATCCTGTAGAGATTGCACCGCCGCAGCTGCAGCAGGCCATTTCCTCTCCGTAGAAGGCACGAAACGAAACCCCGTGAGTGGTGGGCAACTGGGCATCATCAGGCCGAACACCACCGATGTCAACATGATGCCCAATCACAAGGCACAAGCCCCGAAGAACGCCGCCGCCTTGTTAGAAAAATCAGCTCTCCCAGATGATCGAATGAAGCGTCTGTTTGTACTCCATTGTTGCAGTGAGAATTTGTATTCTGGGGAAAAGTGTGTTTAAAATAACATTTATGCTACATCTGTTCAAAAAAAATGTAATCCAATTTTTGAAAGTTTGAATAAATTTGTTAATACTACAATGGACACGGAGGACGCTAATCAGCAATTTCGTTTTCGGCACGTGGCACACTTTTTAATCGTGGTAATTATCCCTAGAGCATTGTGTAACTATTAAAAAATAGTTCTATCCACTTGTAGAGCGTGGAGCGAAAAGTTACAAGTGACAATTGTGCTCACGGCTGTTCTGCATCGATCCTTACTAGTAAAAATAACTGCACATGCATATTATTCTTTTGAGAAATTTTCTTTTATAAGAGCATCTAAAAATTTTGGCAAGAATAGAAAAAAAAAACAAAGCTCCAGGACTTTCCCAATCCTACCTCCCAATCACATCCGAATACAGTTGACGGTTCTAGTTATGGTCATGGTAGCGAGGCGACAGGTCTCCACTCTCTATGATTATGGTTATCTTATTACTTGAGCTTTAGTACATTCCTATGACACAATGGTTTTGATTCCGAGTTCTGGGTGGTCTTTAATTTCCGTTTTTAGGATACATATTCTCGCTTTCTCGGCGGCTTTGCACCAGATGCCGCGTGCGTCTCCACTCCACGGCAGTGGCGGGAATAAGATTTATCGTGTAAGAATAGACAGCGGGCAATTTTAGTCCGGCCGGCCGCGGCCGGGTTCCATGTCATAAACAATGCCGAAGTAGCTTGCCGTGTTTCGCGTTGATTGGGAGAGTTGAAAAGGGCCGGGAATGAAGACGATGCCAAAGGAGTGGCCCGGATCGGAGCAGAGCTAGACGCTGAGGCGGCGGCCGGCGGCACGGTGCTCTAGGACCAAAAGAAGGTGTGGCATCGCCTCGACTCCCAACGGAGAATAGAAAAGCCTAGCCCCAGCACAGGTTTTCTTCTTTTGTCATTGTGGACGCAGACGCAGTTTGCATGTTGTACGTGGACGACGGACCCACGAGTCGGACACAGCACAGGAGTACACACGGACACGGCACAGGAGTAGACCTACGGCACGGCAAAGGTCGCAGGCAGCGGGCTGGTGCAGAGTCCGGATACGGAGACCTCGACCTCGACCTGTCCGCATGGCCGTACGGACGGCGGGCCCGCGCCACCAATAATTCTCCGGCGTAGGCCACCAATAATTGTCGCCGAGGACGACGCAAACGGAAAGGAGGCGCGCGGCGCGAACGACGCGGAAAGCCCTGAGCGGCGGCGGCGGCACGTCGGTGGTGCCGGTGCGCTCACGCACATGCATATCACAGTGCCAGTACGTGGCGCTACCTACCTCGAGTACACGGCTACACGTACGCGTGTACGTGGGGCGTACGGGTACAACCACTGTTATACATGTGCTCCTACTACGTAGGGAGTACTAGGGAGTCCATGCCAGGCTTTAGACTTGCATTCACAACTGGATCGGGACCGACCTTACCGCTAGCGCGTAGGAGTACGTAACTACAAATACGTCACGGACTAGCGGCGGCGGCCGGCCTTGTCGTCTGCTTGTATACATGTCGTCGAGCGAGCATACTGGAGTACACACTATGGATGTACTGGATGCAATGCAAATCTTCGTTTCGTTTCTTCTCCGATCTGGGCATGCTGGCCGTTGGCAGCAGCGGCCGCAGTTAATTGCCCACGCCACAAGCCTACAAAACATCCAACGGTCCCGGCTCTGCCACGTCTCCTGGAGCTGCAACCCTGCCCTTTGGCCTTTGCTCCTGCCAACCCGTACGTACGACCGCCACCAATAATGTGTTGCTCCCGGAGACAAATCCTTTCTCGTGTGTGTAGTGGCAGAGCAGCCGAGCCAGAAACTTTTGTTTGCCCCGTTGTTCAGGGTAGTAGGACGGTAATAGCACATTTTTTTTTTGCCACAACTTGGAATTTTATAGTGCAAAAATTTACTTTGGGGAATAATTTGGTTAGGTGGAGCCTGCGACAGCTATAGGGTCCATTTGGTTTGTTATCCAGTGTTAAAAATCTTTTAATTAAAGGATTAATAGGCTCATACCGTATGGGTCTTGGAGGCTACTCATATATCATAAAGGCTACGTCTATATAAAAGAACTACATGTGTATTTATAATAAACAGATAGCACCCCATATCTCTGTGTCTCTTGTGTTCTTGGGGAATTGGGACAGGGAGACGGGATCTACTTCTACGCGTCTCTTTCTTGGATCGGGAACAGAAAAACGGATCTGGTAATCCGTGACTAGGCTGATTCTCAATACGTTATCAGCAGCTCTTCCAACTGGGTGAGACGTTCTTAATTTATCGATTGATTAGATCTTGAATTATGATGCTAATTGTGGCCGGTTTAATCTGTGTTTTTCCAACGCCATGATTTGCGCCTCTTGATCGACGAGCGCCGTTGACCGACCATAGGCGTGTATACACACCATGGGCAACACCCCCTACGTTGGAGTCCTGGAGAAGGATCGAACTCAGATTTGATTAAACAATACACACACATCAGCAACGACATACGTGCATGGATGGAATATATGCATTATCTCGTCTGCCTTTCGATTGAATGAAATCAGTCTCTATTTTTACTAATAATAGATTGATTTTTTTTTTATGTGGCGCGGCTGCACGTGATCTCGATTGGGCAACACGCGAGGCCATCGCCGTTGTCCACAGGTGTCTTCGGGCTCCGAGATCGACGTGATTACCGGGGTTCCCAGCCGGCCGTGCACATGAACGGAGTGGCGTCTCAAATCGGAGTCTGGACTATATATACAGCAAGCAACGCGGCACGGCGATGGCGGCGCAGGCCTTCAGCACGTGTATGCACGTGGATCCGATCGACTGGCAAATGGAAATTTGGTCTCGAATTGCCACAGATCCATCACGTCATGCGCTCATTAGGCTTGCGTGACGGTTTGTCTTCGATTTTTTTTTATATTGGCTAATGAGTCTTTACTAAGATTTAATCCCGTAGATTAATCCTAGTACTTAGTTTCCACGAAGAAGGCAGATGCATTTTTCTTATTTGATAATTTTGGATTGTGGCTAATCCCAAATTGATTTGTTGTTTCCGATCTGTTGACGTGTGATTGATCCTTCCATCGGAGAGCCACACAACCTGAGCAAATCAAGGGATTCGAGGTGCCCCGTGACCCCCGGTGGTTTCCAAACCGTACATACTCGTACGAGACAAGATGATGGCATTGCGATTGTCACGGCCGGGTGATGCTCCAGCAAATTCAACAACGGCCAAGCAAGGTCAAGAGACAGGTCATGGTTCCTGCAGTGTGCAAGTCGTCGAGCAGGCAGGTCATGGCCCAGCCTATATGCCCTACGCGGCACGAATTTTTACAACAACGAAAGTGTCGTTCATTCTATTCGCTATTATCGTTCTACTAGATTTATTATATTATCAATCCTGTAGATTTTAATATTTCTAGTAGATCTTCTGAAGCGTACGAGACTAGCTAGTAGTTTTTTCTTTGTATAACACCCGATGTGTTCTACTAGTAATTTGTTTCGTTATATATTGAACCGAGTTGTCATGCATGTGTGCTCTACTAGATCAATCCTGAAGATTACATGTATATATATGACTGTTTATTTTTCTTGAACAAGCACATGCTAAGCATAACGCTGCTGTATATACTCTCGGCTGAACTCTAGAAAGAGCTCTGTTTGATCGGCATACTCTGCACAAAGCCTGTAAGGCACAACGGCCCCTACGGTCGCGCTAGCACCACAACGCTTGAAGTCGGACATAACATGTGTGATGGACGTGACGTATAGTGCCATGGTCATGACACATGAATGAGCAATTGGAGCCATCGTTGATTGGTATTTTTTTTGCTTTGTGCATACCACCATATTGCGGCTGTGTGCAGCGCCTCATGGTCGCCTGTTGCGGCAACACCGTCCATCCGACTATATATGCTACTATATTGCGGCTCAATATAATCAATAAATCATGGGGTGGCCATTGCCGGGTGTACTACGAATGCTACAAGCATGCAGGCGCACTGCTCACCAACAGAAGTTGAAGCAGGTGCAGCCATACGCCGACCAATATTCAAATCACCTTGGTGCCTCATCGCCATTCCTTAGGCCAGCCGCAATATAATTTTTTTTTGTGCGCTAAAAGCCCTGAAGGTTTATGTATCTTGCATATGTGCTTGAGTGTGGTGTGTGTGTGTGTGTATATATTACTATTATAAGACCTGAAGTTAAATATAATAGCAAGAATTTTTCTTTGGCGGTGATATATTGTGGATGTTTTTGCGATCTACATGACATACCTTTTTGAGTATTCATTTATTTATTAAATTTAGTGTTTTGCACTATATAATCTAGAAGAAGAATTTTTCTAGATTTATAAGCTTCCATAAAATTTGTGATAAATTGGCTTAGAGCTCTTGAAAGTTTTATATTGGCTTTATGTTTCCCTTGCATTGTTTGTATGTGGATATTGTATGGGATAGTAATCCCGAAGTATTACTAAGGTCAATATAAATAACTTGGAAAACACATGCTTGGAAATTTCTAGGAAATAAATGAAACTTGTTACTCTAGCGCTCTCCATAATGTCTTGGTTTTGTTTACCTAAAATAGCCTGAAGAAAAACCATTGCATTAAATTTGTTGGTATATTACACCTGAACTTGTGATTCATCTGTAGCTTTTCCCGAGGGGAAATAATACCATCTATAGGTATATTTGCCAAACATGAGATAATATATAGGCTTACAAAACTAGTTGGTCAACACAAGATCAGAAGTCAATGTGTTTTGTTTTCTGGCTCTCTAGTGCAGAACAAGCATGATGTGTCATCCTAACCAAGGTTTATTTCAAACCAACGTTTTGTGATTTTAAGCTAGGCCCTAAGCAATATGAAGTTGCTACATTAATATTCTGAGTTTTTTTTCCCGTCAGTGCGAAAGCATAATATTTCTTTCCGATAAAAAACACTATTTGTCCTTTCTTGGACTTGTATAGCCCCGAAGTGCGAACTCAGAATAATTATGGGTGTCCATAGTTACTGAAATGACAGTGGGCATCATGATAAAAAAATAGTTGTATTATCTACAAGTAAAGTAAGTCGAATATTATGGGTGGAGTGACTACTCTGTGGCTAGTTTCTCTGT
>CM041632.1:1718942-1740424 GCA_023333625.1 Bothriochloa decipiens
GTCGAATATTATGGGTGGAGTGACTACTCTGTGGCTAGTTTCTCTGTATACGTCACGCCTCGTCTGTCGAATATTATGGGTGGAGTGACTACTCTGTGGCTAGTTTCTCTGTATACGTCACGCCTCGTCTGATTAATTAAGTTCTACCTGCCAACTGCCAGAAGATAGAAAGGGGGCAAGAAAGATGAATACCACATCACAATAGAGCTTGAAGCTAATGTTGATATTAATTAATTGTAGTAGTTATTCTAGGCTCTGAAAGGCCACATGGATGTTGAAACTATGACGTTTGTTACATGTATCTTAAACCTATGAATGTTGCGCTATTAGTTGAAAGTCTATCCCAGAAGGATGTTAATCATTGTTTTGCTCTTGCCAAGCAGCGGTTTTTTAGCTTAAGTCAATGACTTTGCTTTAAAATAATATTTCCTAGATAAATGAAATTCTTGTTCTCATCTGTTTTTATCTAAAAGCTTATCTTCATGTTGAATAATGAATGGTTCGAGTTGTGCTTTATATAGAACAATAAATATTTTGCAATTAAATATAACGACTCAATTTCACTGTATGGTATGAGTAATTAAGTCAATTTTGGATAATAAAAAGACACAGCTGGACTACGATACTACTCTGCATCCAAAATTTTTGTTTGGCAGCCCTGGCTAAATGTCATATCTTGCAATTATACTTATGCACACCAATCTTAACGCGTCTGAAAGCGCAATGCCACCATGAATTGTTTTTTTCTGAAACACCCAGAAGGTCAATGTATGTAGTGGATATATTGATTGTCAATTGTACAATAATTGGTGAGCATTAGCCCGTGAAGTACTGTTATGGCTAAATTATGGATTACATTTGTAACTGCTGGTGTTAAGTCTTGAAGACTGCATATGCATTTGTTGAAAGCAAGAACTTGCAGAGAAATAGTTGATAATTAACCTGAAGTTAACTCAACAAGAAGTTGAGAATATATACTCCCCTTGTAGAAGGAAATAGATGTAGTATTCATGCAATTGCATTATTAGTCCGAGCTCACCGCATATATAAAAGTAATAGCCCCCTAATAAAGTGCGTAATATTTTCTAAATTAATCACCACCAAAGCATACATATAGTCCATCCGTCCCTTTTTAATTGTTGCTTACGCTTTCCAAGAAACAATTGCTGACAATTATATATTAAAAAATATTAATATTTATACTACATAATTAGTATCATTAGAAAGATATTTGAATCTAGTTTTTTAATAAATTTATTTGAAGACACAAATGTTGCACATATTTTTTATAAATCGAGTTAAACTTGTGATACGCACACCAACGACGACAATTAAATAGGGACGGAGGGAGTACACCACTAGAAGTTGGTGAATGGGGAATTTTTGTATGCTATTAAATATCTCGGCATTAGGGGACGATGAATGCCCATTTTGTGAAATACCTTGATATTTATTATGAATCAAAACACACAAGTCTAAACTAAACTAGTTGTTTAGTTACACTCCTCTATTCTATAGTGTGGAGTTATGCCACATAACTGTTTGTATCGATGAGGAGCAACTAGAGTTGTTGAAATGAATGCTTCTACTTAAGTTGATGTGGGTATACCCAGGATTAATTTTGTATCCACGTGGCTTATTGGGATTTTGATCAAATTATGCGGGGACGCCTGCAAATAAGATCTAGTGGCCTAAGTTTGTGCTCGTGAAGCAAGCTCACATTATATGTGATAAAATTTCTCTTGTACTCCTGTAGACAAATCACCCTGCTGGTGAGCTACCTCATGATGAGGTTCATCCTGGAGATGAAAATCCTAGCAATGCACGCATACTAAAAAGCTAGGAAAAATAGAACAACAATGGATCTATTATTTTGAAAAATAATTAAGATCATTATTAAGTCAGAAAAATATGTCGACACTTGTTTACCTCTATAATTGCTTGATGAGTCTCTTTTGTGAGAACCTGGATCCGGAACAAAGTCCATGGCGAGAGTGTTTGAAGCTCTCATATCGGGTAAAATGATATATGCAATTGAGGATGAGCCAAAATCGCTAAGTGAATATCTTGAAACCTAATGTTTGGATAATTATGGATCATTTTGAATAATGGGTGGTGAAAGTGATGGTTCAAAAGGTCTTAATAGAGACCAATTCTGACATAAGTTTTTACATATGTTCTGCTACATAATGAATCTGGCTAATGGCATGAATCAAAATATGCAATTATGGGATTATGAAAATCCATGAAGAGCAGCATTGAAATCTCATACCAATATTGTTATTTGGAGGAATGATCTCTTCATAAATACAACTACTCCCTGAAGGATTTTTTCTTGGAGGAATATAAAGTTATATCTAAGTGCACCAAATAATTGAATTTCTTAAAAGAAAGACACATATATGACCCAAGAGTGAGAATAAAAGCAGGAACTAAAATGAATACAAGTATACCATATAAGCACATGTGCATTCCATGAGCTTTCACTATAGGTTTATATACTTGTGATAGAATGCATTCTTCACTTGAAGGTTTGGAGTTTTAAAGTACCCTCTAAAAGCGATACAACATATTTGGTGCTACTAGCATTATGCCCCATTGCGCTAGTATTGTAGACTTTGTGTGTCTTACTATGTATTAAAGATTCTTGAAGAATCTGTAGTCAATCCTAGAAGGAGTCATGACTATTGTGAATGGAGAAAAATAAAATGCTATAATAAAGAGTAATGATTATTGGTCACATCTCTTGTGTTTCATTGCAATTTTACATTGCGTAAATATGCATCCTGATGTATGCTTGAAGAATATAATAAATTTCTTTTAGCATTATTCTCTATATCTCAATGTTATTGAAGAAATAGCGAGATAATTTCATGAAGACTAAATGTTATCGAAATCTTGTAATCTCACCTGATGTGTATGTTTTATTTCCAAATAGTGGTTAACGTCATGGGAATGAATGACTTCAACGGATGTTGTCATTAGGGGGGAGTATTTACAAGATATTGATTGTAATTTATGAGAGTTTGAAGATCTCAAATGATACCTAGAAGGTGGTATTTCTGAATCCTTCTAGAAGTAAGATGAGGTTAAGATATAAAATGATTCTTGTAATATATGTGATATACTTGTTAAATCTCTATATGCATATGCTTCCTGTAGAAAGCGTTCCTACCGTAGCGGCGTAGTTTTACAGGGTTCACAAGGAGAATTTTTTCCATAATATTAACTCTTGACCATAGTTCTTGTGAATTCAAAGTGATATGATCCAGAAGATCATAATTTATTCAGAAGACATATGTTGTACTCTTTTTTCCTTCATGAGTTTTATAGAAGTTTCTCATATAAGGTTTTTAATGAGGCAACAATATGCAAATGCATTAAGCGGCAATGATATACTCTTTCTTCATATTTTTTCTATTGGGTTTTTGGAGTTTTAATGAGGCATATATTTATCATGGTATTCGCCCAAGGGGGAGTGTTAAGAATCCTTTGATTAAAGGATTAATAGGCTCATACCGTATGGGCCTTGAAAGCTACTCATATGCTGTGAAGTCTACGTCTATATAAAAGGACTACATATGTACCTATCATGAATAGATAGCTCCCCCTATATATCTGTGTCTCTTGTGTTCCTGGGGAATTAGGATAGGGAGAAAGGATCTGCATCTACAACTTCTACGCGTCTCTTTTTTGGATCGAGAACGATAAAACGGATCTGATAATCCATGAATAGGCCGATTCTCAACAGAACGAGCCTTAGCTCGCATCTTGGAAAGCCGAGTCCATGTAGTCGTGTCCGGTCGATTGTGTGAAAAGAGTATGGTTGCTGCTGGTTGGTTGCATGCAACATTCAGCTTGAATGAAAAAAGAGATGCAAGTTTGCCGATACAATTTTGGTATAAGCATGTAGCCCAAGTTTGCCAATACAGTTTTGATATAAACTAGTACGTTAACATTCTAGCGCATTATTAGGAATTTTAATTTGTCTATTTTCAAAATATATAACCTTAGGACACATATTTTGTACTCTATAAGCGACTTAACATAAAAAAAAAACTTTTCAACGATTGCCTAGCACCTCACGTGAGTACTAACCGTCAAAGTGCTTCGACTAGGGCCTCTTTTAGAATGTAGAGTTTTTTTTTTTCAGTTTTTATGTGTTTCTTTCTTCGAAAAATGAACTGGCCTCTTTAAAATTCATTCACTATTCCTTCGACATTATTGTGTCCCAAAGGCACTTAGCCTTCGCTAACGAACATTATTATGTTCTCGTATAAGACATGTAGCTACAGGAGTACAGATATGAATATGCCACAATAACGATTTCGGTCACTCCCGGCCTCTACGCTAATGGTGGATATGCATGCCTATATAGAACGAGTCACTGTCCGCGTTCATTTGTTTAGAGAAGGTGCAATATTCTTACCATCCGTACTATAGGGCGGAGGCTACTACTATGCGCAACACTGTGCAAGAAGGTAACGTACTCGGGCCTGATGGAGGCAGAAGCAGGCGTCCGAGATCTTCGTCTCTGCCTGCGTGCTGCGTCTCCGGGCACACCGGGCGCCGGCCGAAAATGCGCAAGCAAAGCACTTGGCGAAGCCGGCACCGTGGGGTGCAGAGCGCAGAGACGTCATGTTCGGCTGTCGTCGTCAGCCCCGACGGACCCGTACCGGCCGGCTACGTTTGACAACGACTCCCGGCGACGGGTTCCTCGCCGCGGTTGCGGGCGTCACGCTGCACGTACTGGTACAGTGAAGTAACATACACAGTAGCTACAGCTTGCTCGGGTGTGTGAAACACTGCATGCCAGAAACAGCTGCCCCGGCCAACGCGCTCACGGCGCAGTGGTGAGCCCGCAGCACACGTTTCCCTTGTTCGGGCCGGGACCGGTACCCCGGACCCGGCATAGCCGCATCTACTGTACTACTCAGTGTTGTGTGTAACTATCGCATTCATTGGGCGTCTTGTGTCGCCGAGTACGTGGAAACGTGCACAATACCTCGACGTCGTATACACGGTGTTCTACCAAACAGTACTGTTTAGATTACTGAAGCATGGTCCACGATGTGCCTCGGTACAACAGTGGAGCGCACGTGACAATGACCGATCGGGTTGATTATTGGCGGGTTTTAGCTGTCCATTTTGTGTAGCGAATGCATGGCATGATCACGACGGCGACCGATCGAGTGGAGCAGGAAGTAGTAATAAGTAAGAGCCGGCCGTGGCCCGGACCCCCCCCCCCCCCCTCCCCCCCAACCGGCGGTGAAAGAGAAGAGCCATTTATTTTCCAGGCAGGGAGGCAGCCAATCATCCATCATGCCCCTGTTGAACCACAGTGGTTTGCTATTGGTACTCGATTACCCCTGGCCGACTCTGGACCGCCCGGCGGACGCGGGCGCGGTGGCCGCCTCTCATTTGCCCGCCCACTCACACTCTCTCGCCGCCTGCCTGTGCCACTGCCACCACGTGATCGCGTCGGCCGGCCCGGATAAACACCAGCCAGGGCCACTAGTGGTTTGGCCCAGCAACGTGCGCGCTCCTGCTCTCGGAACAGTAAGCGCGGACGCAGTAGAATACGGACGGGGTCGGCTTCTGCAGTTTGCAGTTTGCACCCACCACACCAGCCGTATGTTCCCTTTCCTTTCCTCCTCTAGTTACTGTGTGTGTTTTCCTTTTGCCCCTCTTTTGCGAGGTTTTGTATACTGTGTCTGGGTAATTTGCTTGTTGGTTCCCGACAAACCACTCCAAGACGACGAATGAAGCGATTTCTCAACATAAGATTACTTTTATTTATTAGAGCTAGCATGCTCCACGTAATAATATAGGAAGTTATAGGTCTACTAGGCACGGGGATTAAGGATAAGATTAAAAGTCACAAAATAATAAGAATGTGAAAAAAAAAAGTAGAGATATAGATGTGAGAAGGCGGACAAAATGCATCCTATAATGTCTTCTATTATGGGGTCGAGGTAATAGTACTCATGGCTTGGCCTCAAAACGGGTGGCTTTACTTTTTGCTTACTACTAGTATTTGGCAGGAGGAGTCCCGTTAGTTTTCTCATGTTCTAGAAATTTGTATTTGTTAATAAGGAGAAATAAATACCATGTTGATATATTAAGCCACCATTGCTCTTACAGCCGGTTTCGTGAAAAAGCAGGTTATACAGAATCCTACTAGACATATAAAATGGAACTAAATTTTGGTGGGGAGTTGATGACAGTTACTTCTTCATTTGCAATACAACTCGGAGTGAAAATAAAAGCGCTCTTCTTCTCTCCCAACTGCCCGCTATTCAATCACCACTAGAATCAAGCTGTGATATCTTTTTTTTTAATGGGGTCATGTTAGTTCTCTGCTATTACCGACTTTTGTCATTACTAATAGAAACATGAACATGTTAAAATTCAAACAAATACATAAAGCCAACCTCATATGTACAAATAACATAATTATGATAAAATTTAAATATAGTTCAATGTAAAGTTTAGAAAAAAAAACATATGAAAATAAATGATATAGAAACCAAATAAGGATCTATCTAATATTGTGGACAAGTAGAAATGTTTGAGTTTGTTGGTCAACTTTGCAAGGCCGATGTGTTACACATAAGATGTTGTATAATATCGTAGTGTCATGTGGTAGCCGACATCAGATTGTTTATTCTAACAAGAAAATAAGCACTAATGCAATAAGCAAAGAAATGCTAATTGATATACTCCTAGATTATAATTTTCTTTCTCTTTAAAAGCCTGATTAACTTTTACTGATTTAGAGAGCAGAGACGATCGTATAGCATTATCCCCTAGCTTGTGATGCATGTTTGTGTCATCTCGTTATAACATTGACTATTTCTCGATCTTAATACAAAGATTTTTCTCGATCTTAATACAAAGATAAACAAGTCTTTTATATATATGAGAAAAATGAACTTGAGTAAACTTGAAATGGTTACATTCTGTATTATGTTAAAATTATTACTTTTTCAGGAGCAAGAGAGCATTATTGGAGCATGTACTAAGTTGAACCAGGGTAAAAGAACATGCTAGCCATGCAATCTGCACGGACCACTTTGCTACATCACAAGATACTATTAATAATTGACGAGCTAACAAACGATGGGGACAGAGTTGTTTCATCAAAGAAAAAAAAACGATGCGGGACAGAGTTGATTGGCAGAAACAACAAAAATTCCTTTCCGGACGAATTATTGGACTGTTCCAAGCTTGTCACCATCGGAAACTTTCTGAAGATCATGGCATGGAGGCCACAATACGCAGGTCGTAGTAATGGCATGACGAAGACGAGCTGCCAGAACACAAAGCAGATGTACTGTAAAGAGGAGGCGTCTTGGACACCCATCGGCTGGCTTTTTGTAAGAACCAGAAATGTAGTATAATTCTAACTGCATTTCACGTTGTAAGAACGAGAAATATAGTATAATTCTAACTGCATGCTTGGCGAGTAAAAACAAAAAGGGAGGCGTTCGTGGCAACGGAAATATATTAGCACAGTGGTGGATGTCGATACATGGATTCCAATGTTGGTAGGAGTGGTAGGCCGCAGGAATAGATCCCTGACGCCGTCCGTAGCTTTAACGCCGCTGCAGGATCGGCAGGAGCAGAAGCAGCAGAAGAAGCTCGTCAGTAGTGTGCAGGCCAGCAGCGGCAGCAGTGGTGCGAGCAAGAAGACAAGCCGGGCAAGAGGAAGGCAATGGAAAAGGCGTCTCACCGGAAAAAAAAAATTCCCTCATTATCTTTTTTTAAAATTTAATATTTTAAAAATATCGATAATTATATATTAAAATATATAAATATTTATGATAAGTAATATTCCCACTCCCCCCCCTTAAAATCCTCCATATTTTTCTTTTCTTTTCTTTTTTTCTTTTTTTTTCTTTTCCCCCTTTCTTTCTCTCTCCCTCCCTCTCCTGCAACTGCAACCTTCCCTTCCTTCCTCACAGACGAAAGAAGCTTTCTCGCTCTACTAGCCAGCCTCTCTCTCTACCACAACTCAACCGCGCTTCCCCTTTCTTCCTCCTCTCTCTCTCCCCCTCATATGTAGCCATCCACCCATGTCGCTGTCCTAGGCCGAAGAAGTCGCAATAAAAATCACTAGCAGGCTAGGAGGGAAAAAGAAGAGAGAAAAGGAGGTGTTAGAGTTCCCCACTCAAGGCTGAGTCGTAGAATTGATGTTGATGATGATGATGATAGGAGCAGGACCAGGTATACTATAGATATAGGCAAGGAGGAGCGAGTGATTAGAGTGGAGGAATAGATAGATAGATAGAGACAGGGCGCCCTACTGCACCAGCAGCTCAGCTCAGCTGGGAGCACTCACTGGAGGAGGAGGAAGAGGAAGAAGAGATTTTTATTCCGATCGGATCCACTGCGCGTAGCGTAGCCTTCTTTTCAGCCGCCGCCGCTGCTGCTGCTGCTGCGGTGGGCGGCAGTAACGAAATCTAGGCTCTATCTACAGCGGCGTCAAGCAGCGAAATTTTAAATCTTTGAGAGGCTGCTCCGACCGCACCGCAGGCGCAGGCGCAGCTCTGCCTCCGCAGAAATCCATCCATCCATCCATCTATAAGTGTGGCTTCGGGACGGCGCTTCCCATCGGACACCGGCGCCTTCGCGGACTGGGTCGCGTCCTCCGCCGCCGCGGGGCGCGGGGACGACCTCTCCCTCGGCTTCAATGCCACGGCCGCGGCCGAGGCGGCCGCGTCAGCCTCCGGCGCCTCGCTGGGCGCCGGGCTCTGGGGCCCGGCGTCTTCCGCCGCCATGCGCCAGGCGGCCGCCATGAACTACGGGATGGCCGACGTGGGGATGGTCGTCGTCGCGCCCGCCGCCTCCTTCCACCACACGCACCACCACCACCACGAGGCTGCCGCCGCGGCAGCCGCGGCGGCGGCGGCCGCCGGCGACCCCATCTTCCCGCTGCTCTCCAGCGGCCCCTGCGTGCTTGATCCGGACGCGGCCGGCGCCGCCAAATCGGGCTCCGGGGCGCCCCCCAGCGCCGCCATCCAGTTCTGGCAGCCGCCGCCGCAGTCGCCGTCGTCGGCTGGTGCTGCTGCTGCTTCGGGCGCTAACCCTAACCCTAGCGTCAGCCCCTTCGCGTACCTGAAGAAGCCCTTCCCGATGCTGGACGCCGGCGCCGGGTCGTCCGGCTCCGGCGCCACCACGTGCCAGGACTGCGGCAACCAAGCGAAGAAGGACTGCGGACACAACCGGTGCCGCACATGTTGTAAGAGCCGAGGCTTCGACTGCTCCACGCACGTCAAGAGCACCTGGGTGCCAGCCGCGCGCCGGCGTGAGCGCCAGCAGCTCGCCGCCTCAGGCTCCGCGTCGTCCTGCCCCGCAACTGCGTCCGCGGCGGCCGTCGCCGCGTCCGCGTCCAAGAAGCCCCGCCTGCTCTCGTCGCAGACCACCACCTCGCACACATCCACCTCCAACGCCACCACGACGCGAAGCTTCGACACCACATCCAGTCACCAAGGTACGTGCTGACCGCCATTACTCGCATCATGTCCACGGTCGGATTGACGACGACGATGCTCACCGACCCGAGCCGTGTCTCTTCTCGTCGCTGCAGACGCGTCGTTCAGGGACAGCCTCCCGAGGCATGTGCGCGCGCCGGCGGTGTTCAAGTGCGTGCGCGTGACGTCCATCGAGGACGGCGAGGACGAGTACGCGTACCAGGCCACGGTCACCATCAACGGCCACCTGTTCAAGGGCTTCCTGTACGACCAGGGCCCCGACGACGGCCGCCACGCCGCCACCAGCAACGACGACTCCACGGCCGGGGTGCCCAACATCTCGGAGCTCCATCTCGGAGCGGCGTCTGGCTCCGGCGCCGGCGGCGTGAGGGAAGGCGGCACTTCGATGGCGCCCACGGAGCTGTATGGTGCCGCGGGGCATCATCCGCACATGCTCGGCGGGTCGTCGAGCTATGGTAACACCATGAGCTGATCGATCGAGTACGTGCGTTCCTTCTACCTACACCGGCCGGAAGAGTAAGGTTACACCGATAATTGCCATTCTTTGTTCCTCTTTGCTGCTATTAGCAGAGTTCAATTTTCTCAACCTTCTGGAGGGCATCAATGTCTGTCAATGCATGCCATGGTGTTATTCTGTTTAACTTGTTCATTCCATCGTGGTGATATTTAGTTATTCCTTGGTGTATAATAACATCGATGAATTGTTTCTAGCTGTACTACTACTCTAGCAAAAGCAAGTACTGCTGCTAGTTCTTCTTTTTTCCCTACTATTAGTTGAGTAGAGAGGAGAATAATTGTTAGGAATTGGAAAGAAAATAGCGCAAGATTGAATCTTTTACTAGTATTATGCATAAGATATTGCCTGCTGGTTTCTAGCCTCTGGTTCATATGCTGTCATGTTCCCAATGCCTGTTGTTCCGTTTCCACATTTGGGGATGTGTTCTCGCCGTGAGGGTCACCTCCAGCCCTGTGCAGCAGCTTGAGAGCCGTGCACTGTTGTGCCTCGTGATTGATACTTGTTCCAGCATCCAGCTGAGCTGCAATGTTTGACTCCTCCCTCATCTGATTGGCCCCTCTCTGCTCATTGCGTGCCTAATTTGGCCTACTGTGACCTTGAGCTTCACTCGTTTCACTGCACTTCTTTGGTGTCTTCTCTTTTTCTATGGGTAGGTGTGGAAGGCATGGATTCTTGCCCTGGCTTTGTGCCATCTGGACGGGGCATCTTCTTCTACTACGTGCATTGGGACTTGTATTCTGGAGGCCGATGTGTTATGCATGTGATGAGATAATCATCAGGCTTAGGATATTATAAACCATGTCTATCTTGCATGTTACTACTCCTATCCTAGTGTATGTTTTACAGCCTGGTTCACCGCCGTCGATGCCGCCGCGGCTTCCTTGTTTGGACACGTCTAGAGGAGGAAGAAGAGGGCGCAGGATCATGGCGGCTTCCTGCTCCCCCTTCTTATTTTTTGTGCAAGCCCCCCATGTTTATTCCTTGTGCCGGATCCCCTCGTGGTTTGACAAGATGTGAAACGAAAGAAAGATGTCCGGGTAAAAGCATTGCCATGCCATGCATGCGCTGAGCTGTGCTTTTTGGGGACGCCCGGCTGTTTGATTTGGTTCGCTGTCTTCCATTGCAGCAGCAGCAGTACTCCATGCATGTTTTAGTACTACTGTGGAGTAACTCTGTAAGAACACAAGTTCACATGCACAGAGCACAGGGTTGCATTGCATCTCCCGGCCGGCATGAGCTGTGAACTTTTTCAAATTTGGGATTTGGTTGTTGTTGGCCAATCTTGTCATGATCAAAGCTGCTATTATCTCATGTAGGAGTATGTGTAATCATGTCGCTGGTCCATATCGTCCTGTCCACTGCCGTCAACCCTCCGGGAGCACGTCTACTATTCACGTTGCTTCTTTATTCGGTGCTGTAGACACTAGACATTATTATGCGTACAACATGGACGCCGTGAATTGTGGTAGAGGCTTTCTTGCTAATTGAAGACCTGTTTGCATCTCACTATTCCAGGTCCTGCTCGCCTTTGTTTTTTTATTGGTTACTTTTGTTACCAAAAAGAACACTCTTTACTTGAATGGGTTTCCTGAACTTAACAATTGGAGTGTTCTGATATAATTAATATCCATAATTTGTGATTACAGTTGGCATTGGTCATTATTTTAATTTAACTAAGTGACGTGTGCTACTTGGACAGTCTGACGGAAATGAGTTGCCCTGTTGGGTCATATGATTGGTTCAATCGTTTTGTTTTGCCTGCATACATTGTGGACGTAACTGCAATCTGCATATTTATCACATGCATAAATTTTCTCGTTGGCAAGTTGCAATTTCTGATGAGTCTCTTTCCAACAATAAGTTGGATGCGTCTAAAACATGGATGTCTGTTTGCTGTCTCATGTTATTATATATGCCAAACCAATTGACTGGATCAACTTTCAGTCTTTCAGTTGCCTACGAAAGTCACCTAACATAGTGTTTATATGTGTATGATCTATTCTATTGCAAGCAACCTGAATATGTTTAGACGTGCATTTGGACTGAACTCGTGTCATGTTTCTATATTTCATAACTCCATACGTAAGTATCAATACACAAGGTATTTCTAAGTATACATATCTGATTCTTATTGTGTTGGCTGATTAGGGGAAAATATTTAGACTATTGAATTTGCGGTGTTGAAGGGCGACCCTGGTGCAAGCAGTAGAGCTTTACCGCCTGTGACCAAGAGGTTCAGGGTTCAAGCCCCAGCCTCTGCACATTTGTGCAGAGATGGCTGCTGGCTATTTTACCTTCCCCAGACCCCGCAGTGCGGGAGCCTACGGCACTGGGTACGCCCCTTTTTTTTTGAATTTGCGGTGTTCCAGTTAAGGTAGCTTTACATCTTTTCCTTTATGTTTGAAGTCTAGTGACTATCCTTCATATGTTTATTGAGATATTGTGATTGCCCAGCTAAAAATTCGCCGTGGAAACGCATAATGACTAATTTTGTATCAAATCCATGTTTTCGTTTTGGCTGTGTAGTTGCACATTTTTTTTTACACTTTTTCATGGTTTAATTAATTCGAATGCATGTGTAAAGAGGGGATCAAAGGTTTAGTAACAGTATTGATAGATGGTGCATTGCTGGTGGTTCTTGGTTCTAAAAGAAGTGTAAAATATGGGACTATGGGAGCTTTGTTATCATTGATGTACCTAGGCAGACTGTTAACACACCTTTATCAATCTATCATCTTTGACTGTACACAACTCATTTGTTCTTACCAGTAATCATGTTTATTCAACGTAATATTTTTTTTCATCATGGGATAAAATTATCCCAACATTTACTGTCCATAATGGTAAAAACATTGCTGAGATATTCCTCTCTTCGTCCTTAGGTCATATTAGTGAGTACAGACATGCATATGTTTATCTAAGTCTGTTTGTTGTATCATAGTTCAGTGGCTGGAATCTGATCTAAAGGAATTATCTCATCATATATAAACCAAGTCTCTAAATACAATTTTCGTTGTAGATCTTTGATATTTGGGCACTACAGTGAATAGATGCATATTTGACTCACATGTATACTGATCCTATCTTGTTTTTGTCAGTGGTAGCCATTGGTTAAAACATTGTGTTGTGGGCTTTGCTCCAATACAGTAACCTGAACTGGTGAACAAAATTAGCATCTTTTCATGGACATATTAAAGGTTGTGTGTATTGTTCCCATGTTGAAGTTTGAAAATTATACAGGTACTTCCTAAGCTTACAACATTCATGAAATATGAAGTTCTAAAGCATTGGCAATTGCATTGGTTGGGTTACATAGCTGTGAGCATATTGATTAAACAAAACGTGTGTGCTAATTAGGTATATTTTGTACAGCTTGTGCTCTGCTTGGTGGAGTACCTCTCTAGAGTACGTGTGTGTGCCACTTTGTTGGCATTATTGTATAAACTTTGCTTGCAGTTTACTGCACTTTTATAGTTGTCAATATGCAGTAGTTTTTCTTAAAATATCTTTGCTTTATTGCGGCATGCTTCCCCTTTTCGCGTGTGGCGTAGCTTTTACTGGTCCTGCGGGAATTGTCTGTAGCTCAGACGAGTGGACGGAACGGTACAATTTGCAGAACTAAAAAGCAGTGGCGATGATCCAACGATCATGACAGGATAAAAAGGTAAAGATGTGGAATTTTCACTTTACGAGAGAGCATGTTTCAGTTTCTTAAGCTGCTGCCAGGTTCTTTGCGATTAGAATTTGCCAGTGCTCTCAATTCTATGATGATGATGGTGTATTTGGATGAATACTACATTGCATTGGACGGGCATCTAAATATAGGCCTAAGGTTGCATTTGGTGCAATTTTAGTACTACATTGAGTGGGCATGTATATATCTAAAGAGTAGACGTGTAGTGCCTCAAAGGGACTTGGACTCTGCTACATGTTTCAGATTTAGATTCTCTTTAGAATCATTTTCGTATTGAAATTTTTGTATCGGTTCATTAAACTGGCTCGCTGAATTTTTTAAACTAGAACCAGAGTTAGAAGATCCTACAGAATTTTAAATGCTTGTGTGGACTACTAAAAAATGAGAATCAGTTCCAACTCATTCTCTCTTGAATGTTTCTCTCTTTGTGATGGTTGCTTTGGCAGCGCTGCTAGTGATTGAAACGTTTCTCGGTCTTAAAAACATTTATACATTTGGAATCGTGTTGTGATTTCGCTGTAATCTGTTCAGGTTTTTTTGGGGGAGAAGTGTACTACAACTACAACGGTAGTTAAATCCTTAAAATAACTTGCTTGTGGCATATTATTATTATTCAGGAAGCAGAGCATGGTTAAGTGACAACAAGATATGTCCTCATCAAGAGCTTATTTCACACGGCTTTCTATGACTAGCACTGATAGTACGTATATTCTACAAGAGAGAATGATAAAAATAGATCTGATAGTTTCTTTTGAAGGCCTAAACTGGAACATTTTATCTATGATCCATGTGTCTTTGTTGACATGTTTTTCTTTGTTAAAAAGTTTTTTTGTTCTGTTTTCCAACTTCATACGAATTAGAATTTTATTATCGTGTGGATGTCATATAAGTAAATGAACATGGAGACTGTTCTCGTGAGGTCTGTGGCGGATAACGTGCCATAAGGAAAAAAAAAAGTGTTTTTGGTTTGAGAAAATAAGATGATCCATCTAATTTCTGGAATAGAATGGTTTGACCTGTCACCGTCTTATTACTCACACGCTATTAATTAGTATATGTATGGGCAATAAATTGATATCATCATAGTTCATGACGGTGAACTCATGATGCACCATATCATGAAGTATGAAGTGCTTTCATAAACACGCAAAATATTGGAGAATGATCTCGTGGGATCAACCGTGAGTAACTGTTGTAGATCATGCGTAAGCATCTAATTCATCGACCTCTTGTATAAATTCAAGATTATAGTATATGAAACGGAGAAAATTATTACAATATTAAATGTTGGATGCTTAGTCTGACTGAGAAAACTCTACACATGGGGGATCTCTTCTGGTACATTGACGAAAAGGTAGAAGATCCTTTGCTTTAGAGGGTCGAGAAGAGACCACGAACTAGAATGCGTGTCAATTGCGGCTAGGGGACCACGCATTTTTTTCTGAAGATATAGTGCATATGAACAGCTTTTTTTTTAGAAAAAAATACAGGGATTTGAACTTGAGACCCACAGAGGAGTCAATAATAATTTTCCTCACTACAGCCATGATTCCATCAACACGAGCTTCTTTGGCAACTTGGCCCGTGAATCCACAGACGACTGATTGGAATTTGGGGCGACATAGATCGAGTAGATATTTCTTCCGAAGCAAAGATGGAGGTGAGGTGTTTTTCTTTCCATGGTGGTACTAACGTTCTCCCATGCCATCCATTCCAACAGTCCTTGCTTGGCGGCAACGCGGCAAGCATGGAAAACCTAGGTGCTAGGCCGTAGGGACTAGGGACAAGGCTTTTACACGATGGAGATGTGTGCTCGGGCGCGGCGGTACAGGGCACAGGTCAAGTCACCAGCTAGCGCGTCGCCTTTTGTCGATCACCCCATGTTGTTCCGTCGTCGCAGGGTGGTCACTCTTACGGTGGTATCGGCCGGCCGGCGCTACGCTGGTGCAATGGCCAACACTCCGATGCCAGTCTCCATCGCCGCTTGCTCAGGCTGGAAGGCCGCCGGCGGCCACACTTCTCACCGTCGTCCCCGCCGCAGCCGACGGGATCGGGCGGCAAGCGTGCGTGTTGGGCTGATGGGTGCGCGGCCGGCTTGGAACAGTGGGACAAGGCGAACGTGGCGCGCCGTGCGGTTGTCGATGGCGGAGGTGACGGCAGCGTCGGGACACTGTTGCTTGCCGGCACGGGATGCTGTCGACGTGACGTGTCGGCCCACGAAGCTTTGGAAGGAGAGGACGCCAGTAGGGAGGTGCTCGGCGTCCTCTCCAATTCTCCATGCACGGTTGGTTGGTCTCCAAAACTCTCCCTACAGTGGCGGCGATGCGTGTCCGTGTATTGCTGCCGCGAGCCGCATGGCCCAACGGCCCCAACCCAATCAAATCACCATCGAGACAGGCACGATCGTAGTGTAATTGGCCGGGCGGACCCACTAAGATATCAGACAGGCCTTCCTTGCCAAAAGTATGGGCTGGGCCGGTCCACAAAGAATAGCCCATACTGCTTTCCTTGCTCTTTCTGTTTTTATTTTCTGTTCGTTTGTGAGGGAAAGAGAAAAGCAGTTTAGTAAAAACAGAAAAAAGGAAGAAAAAACAGGGCAGGGCAGTATTTTTTTTGAACCGAGGGTACTCCCCCATTTCCATTACTTGGATAACGGAAATACATAATAGCAGTTTAAGCATAACCTGACGAAAGAAAAAAAATACAAGCAGACTGTCTACCAGACTCCCCTTCCACGAGTTCTACTCCATCAAGGCGGACATGAATACCCAAAGCCAGATAGAAGAGGAGATTACAGGATCAAAAGAAAAACAAGACAAGTGGTTTCAGTTCACTTCATCGCAGCAACAGAAAACCATGAATAGATATCTCGATACTGATTCCACAACAGCAATAACCCTTTTCTTCCTTTCTTCTCATGCTTCTCCATCCTTGTCCTCAATCTTCAGAGTTCCCTCCTTCCTTGACTTCTTGTTGAGCAGCTTTAAGGCAATTTCCATCATCTTGTTAACACCTTCAGCTAGCATTGCTTGTTCTTCCTCCTTGAATACACCTGCCCAGTAACTCATCAAGGCAAAGGCATGACAAATGATAGTAATAGGATTATGAATCATTTTTTGTTCGAAGCAACATTTGTTTCTTGCTTTCCAAATGGCCCAACAAATGGCTGCTATGCCGAGAGCATGATACTTTTTGTTGTTAGGTAGCCAAGTGTCACACCAATGCCAACTCTGTTCAAAAGATGCGGGGATGTTTGTAGCTCCGATGCAAGTGGCAATGGTTGCCCAAATAGTTTTGGCAACATTACACAAAAAAAAGTGTTGAACAGTTTCATGTTCTTGACAGAAGTAACAAGTGGGTTCTCCTTTCCACTGCCTTCTCAAAAGGTTATCTTTAGTTAACACCGCATTATTCAAAATGAGCCACAAAAAAATCTTAAACTTTTCAGGAATTTTGCTTTTTCAGATATTCTTATGATAAGAGCCGGTGTCATTAGATGTTCAGGCATTATACATTGATTTAATAGAAAATCTCAAGTTTTTGCTAAATTTCCAGACAACTTTATCATCTACATCAGTTAACTGAATTTGATTCACTTTGCAAAGAATATCTTTCCATTGGTCAGCCCATATATCAACAAGCCATCTAGAGAGAAAGTAACAGATTCAGGGTCTAGGATGACTTCCTCTACAGTAATGTCTTTTTGAAGTGTCATAGCAAAGAGATCAGGGAAGAGATGGGCTAGGGAGTCATTATAAAGCCGGTAATCTAGCCAGAAAAGGGTCTTTTTACCATCTCCAATCACAAACTTTCTACCTTGCAGAGACAATTCTCTAATTTTTAGTAAGTCAGACCAAACAGGGGAGTCAATTTGTTTGTGCTTAGCATTAGTGAGATTTTGTTTCTTAAGATATTTGAACTGTACTATGTCTTGCCATAGCCCTTTCTCATTATCAAGCTTCCAAAGCCATTTACCGAGGAGGCTTAGGTTCATCAACCTAATGTCTTTGATACCCAGACCCCCTTTCTTCTTGCTTTTACAAATCTTGACCCACTTTACTGAGTGGTATTTCCTTTTTGTTCCACCTCCTTGCCAGAAAAAACCCTTCTGGTTTTGTCAAGTTGTTTGACAATAGTTTTTGGCAGAAGATAGGTAGACATTTGATAAACAGGAGCATTACTCAAACTAGAATCAATCAACACTTTCCTACTAGCAATGGACATGGTGCCCTCTTTTCATATGTCAAGTTTTTTTGCACTTTTTTCAAGAAGGGGCAACCAGTCAGAAATGTGTAGTCTACTAGGAGAGACAGGTACACCCAGGTATTTAATAGGAAACTTGCCAACTTGACAATTAAAAATATTGGCATATGCTAAGGCCCATTCATTATCATCATTAATGACTATAACCTCACTTCTATAGTAGCATTTTCAGATTTTTTGCTTTTTTTGTGTCATGCTTCAGACAGATGATGGTATCATCAGCATACTGTAATACAGCTATGCCCTTGTCAATGATATGGTCCGGTAGTCCATGAATAAGATCATTAGCTTGAGCTTTCATAATCATTCTTGAGAGACCATCTGCCACAAAGTTGAACAATATTGGAGACAGGGGTCTCCTTGTCTCACTTCTTTATAGATTTTTATGTAGGAACCAATTGTATCATTTAGTTTAACACTAACAGTTCCACCACAGACAATGTGTTGGATCCATTTACACCACTTAGGACAAAAACCACGAGCATTTAAGCATTCAAATAAGAAATTTCATTTGACTTTGTCGTAAGCCATTTCAAAATCCAATTTCAAGATAATACCAGATTGAATTTTTTTTCTTGGTTTCATGCAGGATCTCATGTAGTATCATAATCCCATTTATAATATTCCTTCCCTTCATAAATGCAGATTGGTATGTATGGATGAGTTTATCAGCTATCTTTTTAATTCTTATGGTAAGGATCTTTGTGACAAGTTTATATAGGCAACTCAGGAGGCATATAGGTCTAGACTGCTGGATGATAGAAGCATCCATCTTTTTTGGGAGAAGAGTAATAATACCATAATTGATTCTGCATATGTTAACAGATTCCTGAATTGGGCAGTATACATTTTAATAAAATAAAAAGTAAAAAAAAGAAGCAAAAAAGTCATTATATAGTATAAAGAATCAGTGATAGTACAGCGCAAACTGATACTAATAAGACTTCACTGACATCAAAATCATACTATAGCTATCCTACTAATTGGGGAAAACCCAAGATATACTTCGACGACCTTGAAAAACGCAAGAATATATTATTATTACTGCCTACCTAACCCAACTATTTTTTTTAAGTAAACCCAGAGCTTGTATTAATTCAAAATAGGATTAAAATCACCTGTAGCTAGTGAGACTAACCAGTCCGGTATAGAATCAATCCAAAAATAATAGTGCTCGTTAGCCGACACCATGGTAGCACACACATGCGCTACCGAGTTGGCTTCCCTTCGCACCCATCTAATCTCAAACTCTACAAAACTCTTTCCCAGCTCTGAGATATCGAAACAAAGACCTCCAATGGAGGATCGTAGCGACAACGGGTTGTTCATGAAGTTCGCCAGCCCTTTGCTATCTACCTCAAGGATGATACGATTGAGGCCGATTTCCTGAGCAAGCTCCAAGCCTTCCTTCGCCGCAAGTGCCTCAGCTGACAGCGCATCAGGTACATCTTCAAGCCACCTAGCGACAGCCGCCATCACTGAGCCAGACTCGTCTCTGATCACTACACCGGCTGAACCCAAGCAGCTAGACATATGAAACGCTGCGTCAGAATTCACCTTTGACCATCCATGAGACGGTCTTTCCCAAGGAACTGCCGGTTGTTTCTGCCTTACAGGTGATGACACCAGCTTGAGGGAGGATAGATCTTCCACTAGTTTTGCTATATATCGGGCCGTAACTCCCGGCTCCCAAATCTTCCTCCCATGTCTCCGATTGTTTCGGCCAGTCCAAAGTGCCCACGCACCTGAGACCACCGTGGCCACCATGTTGGAGCTGTTCTTGATCTGCAAAACCTCTGACGCCCACGCCCATGGAGACAGGTTAGGTACCACCACCCCCATCAACCTCTTCACCTCTCCCCAAAACCTCTTGGCAAGTGGACATTGGAAGAAGATGTGGTAGAGCGTTTCTTTAGGGTCGCCACACACCTCGTAGTAGCTCTCCTTCTCCACATGTCTCCTCTTTAGCTCAGACATGGACGGCAGGGAATTATGGAGAACCCGCCACCAGAACACCCAGACTTTGGGAGGGACATCCAGCTTCCACAATGTACCCCAGACTTCATTGCTCGCTGATGCCATTGTCTCACTCAACGTGGTGTAACACCTCTGGTGTTAAATTAACTAAAAACCTGCCATGTCATCATATGCATTGCAAAGCATTCATGGTTAAGTCAACCTTAATGTGCATCAACTAAAATAAATTTACATTTCATAGGTTGATTGAGTTTCTGTAATGTTTGTCACATGAAATAATAAAACCCTATTTTTGAATGTCATTGCAAATACTTAGTTTATACTCTATGTACTTGAGGTGTAAACTGTGTTTACACTAGTATCAAGCATAGTGTATAAGTCTAAGTCTAACCCTAAAAATGATTTCCATATTTGAAATTAAATTTGGATTTCCAAACTTATTTCTAAACCTGGCTATCCAAGTTTAAATTCAAATAGGAAATACTATAAAAGGTTTTTCAAAAGTCAATTTAGTCAACCAAGGGTGTCATTGGGTCAATGACCTAAAAATGTCCTTGGATGATGTTTGTGATCATTAATAACCAACCAATTAAATTAGAAACCAAATTGAGTTTAAACCCAATTTCAAAAACCCTTTATTTCCAACCCTAGTTTTATCCCCTTTTCTCTAATTCAAATTCTATAAGGAATTTGGAGATACTCTAAAAAGACAGTTTGTAGATCTTGACAGGAGCTACAAAGTTGGTATACAAAGTTTTTCAAGTTTCCAAAAGGAATTTCAAATTAATTTGAAAATACAGTTTCTAGCATTTATCTCCTTTTGAATTTAAAACCATAATTTAAAAATTATGCATAATTTGAGGAAACTTTGTACATGAAAAATGTTTGGTTTGACAAACTCAACATTTCATAGTTTTGAAGATTTTCAAGTTTTATTTAAAAATCAAAAGTAATTTCAAATGTTTATTTCTAGGGTTTTATCCCCTTTTTAAATCTGAATTCAAATTTCAAAATCTAAACAGAATTTGAAGATGCCCATTAAAGGAAGAGTGTAGCTCTTGAAAAGTTATGCAAATGATATTTTTGGAGATTTTCAAGTTCTTATACAAATTTTGGAGTAATTTGTATTTTAAACCCAGTGGCAATTCTGTAAATAACTTGAACAGCACCCAACCCTATCGGCGCCCGCCATGGCCGGCTTCACACCGCGCGCCGCCGTCCACCGCCGCGCCTTCTCGGCCGCCCGCGCGCTCACAGACGCGCGAAGGTTCACCGTCGTCGTGTCACCTGCTCCTTCATCGGTCCCGAGCTATAAATACCGATCAGACGACGCCGTTCTTTTCCTTTCTTCCTCCCACCACCGTCGCCGACGATCTCCCTCCGCCGCCGAAATTCGCCGTCGACGCTCAACCTCTGTCCAATTGCTCTCGCCCAAAGTTTCGCAACTTCCTCACGGTCCTTTTGGGCCAGTCCGTGTTTTCTTTCATCGCCCGAGCTGCCTGCACGCAGTCTTCTTCCTCGCGGCCAGTCAGTC